>JAQZBX010003797.1:0-63438 GCA_029593785.1 Cabassous unicinctus
TTCAAACTGATGCAGCGGTGGCTAAATCAATGGATGAGATGAAATAGAAAATAATTTTTACCTGGATCAGAAAGTCACACTAGGGGATTAGCTTATTGCCTGTTTGTTCATTTGCAAATATGGTTACCTATACGCAGCTGCAGCTTTTCCACAAGTGATCCTTGAAAGTGGAAAAATACCTACAGATGTGCACAAATTATATTTCTTTGGTAAATATCAGGAAGGGAATAACTCCATCGCATACATGGCATTATATTTCTCTCTGTGTTTCTAAAACAAACATAACAATGTTACTTATTATTTTTAATCCTCACACTTATTTTGAGACCAAGAATTCTAAATGATTCTTCTTTGGAAATCATTGGAAAATATGTCCATAAGACATTTACGATGAATTATTACAATGAGTCTGTTGTAAAAACAGTATATTTTATGGGTCAGAACGACACAGAATATTTATCTTCGTCATAACAAAGAGTCTCTGTGAATTAGTTATGGCTTTCACTCTCTAGAGTAATCAATTCTCTCCTCACTTGTGGGATAAATATATTTTACTGCAGTCATCATGCATTCATGTAGACTGCTAAGGGCTTCAGACTACTCTCAGGTTCATGGGTATATAAATTTATTTCTATGGGCGTATCTCCACATGATATGCATAATGACTGTATTAAGCAGAAATCTGCAAACTTTTTCCAAATGAATGCAAAATGTTAAGAAATAAAAATATACATATTAGTCTTATTATCCTGTCAAACATTTTGCCTTCTTATTTAGTTAAATAATGTGCATCAAGATATGTCAGCAAGATTAAATACCTGACTCTTAGGAAATCAGACTAGAGCATACTAAAGTTGAATCTCCCATCTTTCCTTCTCAGAAAATCATTTATAAATTCCTCAGGTTCACCTATGTACAATAAAGCCAGGAAGAACCTAGCAAACTAAAAGGGAGCAATATGAAATCTAACTGCGATGAAAAGGAACATATTTAATAGTAATTAAAGATTCCTAATGGGCTATGTCACTTGCATGCTTCTGCCTCTATTCAATCTTACAGGAGCTCTGCTTGATTGCAAAAGAAATTCATGATATTAATATTTGACAAATATTCTCCAAAATGTACTGCTACCGATGACTCTCTGTTCCTAACAGTTTCATTGTTCCTTCCACTATACACATCCTTTTACAATTCTATTGTTAGGCTCAGGAAATTATTTAATGTGCTCAGAATGGGTGTCCATTGATCAAACATCAATTAATCAATGATTTGTTTCTGAAATGTCCAAATTTTGTACATCCTATAGGAGAAACATCTGACTCCTTTTTAGTTTATATTAAACTATTTTGCATTGTACAGTAATAGCTATGAAACAAGAATTCTATGAAAGGGATTAAAAATAGAATTATATGGCACTGAAGAGTTTCCACAGTACTTTTCATATTACTGTGTCTGCTTTTCATTAACTTCATGTGCATTTTTCCCAGAGCCTGAGAACTTGTGTCATTGCTTTTATTTGTTGCTGATATTAGCAGTGCTTTTTGAATGAGGGCAATTTCCTGGTGTGGCTTTCTATTTACAGAGTGGTGACTCTATTTTAGCAGTTTTAGTAACTACAAATAGAAAGGTTGTAGCAGTCAATAATTCTGTGAGATCTGGTTGTCTCAAATTAAAATGCCTGTGCAAGAAGAAGGCAAAGGAATGTAGTCCAAATGTGATAGCTATTGAGGGGGAGGACAACTGATAATGTGTTAATAATATGATTTATAACTGAATCCCTGGCATTTCCCCTCCAATTGTATTGCCTCATTTTAATTGACCTTTTATTTGTTCATTGTTTTATAGTTTTCAAATCACTTTAACATATATTATCTTGTCATTTCCTTTACTCAAAATTTTAATACTAGATAAACTTGAGCCTTGTTATGTGCCAGGAATTATGCTAAGTGCACAATAGGTATCAAAATATAGTTATCATATGAATCATTGTGGGAACCACAATTTTCTGAGTTTATGGCTTTACACTGTCTCAGCTGTATGCAATCTAAAATATTTTATAGAAAAGTTTTGTCATGAAAAATATGAAATACTTTAACATATTATCATCATTAATAGAAAGTTCAATACATGTTAACTTTCCTGTCTTTTTAAATTTAAAATATTGCTATTTTTATATTGACATTTAAAAATTCTATTGTATATTTTAGCCCATTCTTCAACATCTTGCTAGAGACAATGTATATTATGATTAATATTATGCTACTGTCACCAGACATTATAGACTCATTGCAACAGGAGCCAGGTTTTGAGAAAAATGCTATCATTAGTTCTCCTCCTTTGGATTTTCTTCATAAACTCCCACACTTACTTATATTGATGCTTAACATTTAAGAATACATCTATTCTTTTTTCATATATATGTTAACAAGATTGAAAAACTCACTGCTCCCAAAATAGTCCCAGATACTTATACATTTCTGGGTCTTTTAAACTCATTTTTAAATTTTAATTCATTTACTTATGTATATCTAAGGGAATTCTGCACTGTTGATTACTCATTTTAATTTATAGAATATTTTAATCAAGGTGGTACCCAAGCCTAGTTTTTATTTGTATCCCTCCAAGCTTCAAGTAAGGCACCTTTCTCATAGGTAGGGTTGCCTGCTAAATTTCAAGATGCCCAGTTAAACTTAAGTTTTAAATAATAAACAAATTCTTTTTCAGTACTGTGAGATTGAGGACATATTTATTCTACAACATTACTTGTTGTTTACCTGAAATTTAAATTTAACTGGGCAGCCTGTATTTTTATTTGCCAAATCTAGCAAACATACATAGTAGATATTCTATAGTTCTTCATAAAACGATTGCACTAAAAAGCATACACATAAATAAAATATTTAATGGATAATAAAATGAATAGAAGGGTAATCTACATGAGTGACCTAAGTCCTAATTAACTTATATACTGTTACATTCATTCTTTCTTTAAGAAGAATCTAATGATTGAAATGCAATCATAAAGCTGAGTTAATCAAAGAGGGACTGTAAATTTTACTTCATTTTTTTGTTATAGCTGAAGAGCAGTATATACATGTTTATATGTTGAGGTAAGTGTTGACAAAAATAGATGAACATTCCTAATAGGAGGTAATGGGAAATGGCATCACCAATGGAGAAAACATTTTTATCATGACGTATCACTTTGAATCAAACCATGTCTAAATTTTAAATGTAATATTTTATCTTTATATTTAAAAAGGCTTTGTGGTACTTACTGATGGGATAATAGGAGAAGCAAGAGGTACCAGTGATTTCAGTAACAGACTGTCCTTCAACCGATACTCAGATTTGCAGACACGTTAGTTTCAAGCTACCTGCTTAGGCTTTTAAAGTCTAGGAGCCACGATGTCATTTGTTTATCCAGAACTATTGCTTCCTGGTCTCTACCCGTTAAAAGCTGCACAATTACCCTGGGAACATGGTAAATACGAAGAAAGCTGTCAGCTGTTTCATTTTTCAGAAATAACATCCTCGAGCTCTGTGTCTGAATCTGGTGTCACTGCAAAGTTGAATGACACCCCGTTATAAACCTGGCACCAAGCTTCCTACGAGAGGAAGGCATGATTCTGTTGCTGCATTTATTGGCCTGAGGTATTCTTCCACCACGATAGGGCTCTCTTTCATACTTAATTGAATGAAACATTGCAGTTTTAAATGGATGCTTTTAGACTGCAGGGCCAATTTTCTTGTTCTTTTGCCTGTGCTAGCACTGTCTTAAATGTCACAGCAACTCTGCATATGCACATTTTCATTGAATACTCAGTGAGTCTTACTCAGGATTAGATGTGCTGATCACTTCCAGATGTCTCATTTTACACCAACTTCTGCCATCAGGTCATTAAATGAAATAAATTCAAATAACTCTGGAATCCTGTAAGCAAGTGTTCATTCTTTAGAACTTCTTAGAATTAAAAATATATGCTAAAGCTGCCTTTAGAAGACACACACACATACACTCACACATACACACACACACACACGAGTTGGTCTTGGCTCTGTGTTTTTTCCCCTTGCCAGTCACTAGAGTGAGGAAAGGAATTAAAAGGGGTTGTGACTCTTGTGCTCTCTTTTCATTTTAGTGACTTGATAACCCAACTTGAAACTGATGATTCCAAGCACCCTTCTCTCCTGGTCATCATCAACTTTCATATTTTAATGAATAAGGACTGCACTGAATTTTGAAGATTAAATTTAAATAACCGCTAGTGAATACCAATTCATGGATCACAGACTCCAGAGGTCTAAGTAACAAAATTAATTGCTTGTGGACTTGGGCTGTCTACATCCAATTCTTTCCCTGACACAAACTTTTTTGGGAATACTGTGAATCATTTGCCTGCTTGATTATCCAAACCTGGCTCAAAAGGACATTATCTCTTCTAAAATTCTGAAATACTCCATTGATTGATATATAAAATTAGAATCAGGTTAGCAGATGACATAGCCCACTTCCGCTGGGTAGATATAACCATTTAAGAACAAGAATATCAACCACAGTGCCAGATTCCTGCAGGGTTTTTGTTTTTGTTTTGATTTTTCCCAGCTAGAGAGAGCTAAAATTCCAAGGTACAACTTTTGTCCTGGGGCAGAAATGGTAAGAATCCAAATGCTGCTGCAGTGACTTCCCTGAGTTGAATTTTTCCCTTTCCATCTTTATCATTTTCATAAACCAACCTGAAATCACAGAACTCATCTTTGATGAGGGCTTTCTAGTTTTGTTCTTCTTGTTCAGCCTTTCACAGCATTGCAAAAAATAGGTTCTAGTTACATCACAAAGAAAAGGTACGTCAATGAAATGAAATCAAAGAAACACTTTGGCACCACTGACATTCTGTAACTGAGAATGAAGCCCTCCGACATGCAGAGAATCTAACGTGGCAACACAAATTGGTTTTCCCTTTCAATTTTGAAGTCCTATAAGAGCCATGAATAATTCTAACCCTCCCAATCTGATGTCACCCAGTCTGACAGTTTCAAATATTACAGTATCTTGGCAGATGGGGGGTGATAGAACAGTTGGGTGGTATATAAGTGATAGAGTCAGCAGTTGGGAGTCTTAATATTGGTTCTGTCACTTACTAGCTGAGTGGGTTTGCTTAAATTTCTTCACCCACCCAATCTTACATTTCCTCATTCATAAAACAGATAATAATGATGATGATTCCCATTTTCTAGAGTTGAGGAATAAATAAGATAATGATTGTTAAGAAACAACTCATTACCTGACACATGGCAATTGCTCAAAAAGGTTAATTATAATTATTATTACATATAATAATTATCCTTATTATTAACTCTCCTTGCATATACTTTTATATCAATACATTATGTTTTAAAAATTTACAAGAACTTTTTTTTTACCATTGATTTAATTTTTCATCCATCTTGTCTTTTTAAAAGTACTTAAAAACCTAAACTACTGGTTACCATAAGAATAATATTGAATCAAGAAACATCAAATCATGTGACTAGTAAATTAAAAATGAGCTAAATAATCTTTCTTTATGAGTTTGTTTATTATAATTCATTCACAGCAGTGAAGTAATACAATATTTTTCCTTTTATGTCTGGCTTAATTTAGTCAACATAACTCTCAAGAAGAAAAGGAGGAAATTTATCTTTATTTGCTACTACAGCATCTTCTGTTCTATAGGAAGCACCCAGACAAAAAAACCCACAGGCCTGAGTTAATTGGACTTTGTTATTCAATGACATTATTGATGCTGTCTTCCTGGAATTTAGACTCTCACACAATATAGCAAAGTGTTGGAAATTAAAATCTGATGACAAAAATCAAGATGTCTCTGTTCACTGAACTCTACAAAATTATTTGGTAGTCTCAGTGGTCTTGGACTTGATTATGTATTAAACACTTTTAATTGCCCTGAGGTCACTAATATCCTAAAGTTCTCTACCTGACAGGATAATTGATTTTGTCAGAATTGATGAGATTATCTGGCACATTCTCCATTGCCAGGGAAGTAAAGAATTGAAAGCATAATAGGTTCAGGTTTAATCGGTTTTATGCATCCATGCTTGAGTACTTAATAAAGGACATGGAAGTTGGCACCAGAAGGTTTCTCTGAGAAACTCTTCCAATTCAATTGATTTAGAGCATGGTTAAAAGTCCTTTGTACAGTAATCTGGGAGTTGCTGTATGCTAATGACTGAGCTCTTAAAGCTCATGAGTAAGAAGATGTGAAAATGATCACCGAGCCTCCTGCAGACTCTGCACCAAGACTGGGCTGAGAAGCTTGAGGAAGATGGATTAGGTCAAAGCCCCTACCAATGAAAGCCTAAATCCAGCCAAAGACTTTCAATGACAATTCAGAAGAGAGAGACGTCAGTGAATGTGAGCATGCAGGCCTCACATAAGCCTGTGACTATCTAATTTTCAGTCCTAGGAAATCAGATGAGACAGGCTCTGTATCCTCTGGGAGGCTCCAGGAGGGGCTAATACCATTGTGAATTCTGCTTTGAGAACAGAGGGTCTCAGAGCTCCACTAGTGTTCAAATCATTATGAAACTGGACCTCACTTAGTGCAGCGGCAGATCTCAGAAAACTCACATCATCTATGACTCATTCAAGAGGTCTGCTGGCATTAGCAAAATGCTCACAGCAATATGTTTAAAAAGTTTAAAAGCCAGGGGAAAATGAAAACCAAGGTACTATCCAAAATGGAGTTCAGTAGGATGGTCCTCATGCCCGCACAGGAACAACTGCTGTTCTGTGTTTCTCCAAGGAATGGATACAAAGAGCCCTACCAAGCCTTCATGCACAAAAGACTCAAGTTCCAGAGCAGCATTAGACTCCAAAGCAAGCTGGGCTCAAAAAAGACTATGTGGCTGCTACATAATTAATTTCAGAAATGACTTCTCCCTCAGCTCCTTGCAGAACGTCTCATCCATTCATTTTTATTCCCCATTGCAGAGCACCAGAGAGAGAAGAACTGTCAGCTCTGAAGTAGGACAGATCTGATTTTATGGTTTCTTAGCTATGTGACCTTTGGCAGATGGCTAAATAACTCCTGAGCAGTATCTTTATCAACAACTTCTTAGGACTGTTGCTATAGGTAATGTAACATTACCTGGCACATATTGGGTTCTTACTAAACATCCATTTTTGTCTCTTTATTTCAAGTAATTGTTCAAAAAATGATATCTGAATTGGCTTGGTCTTGCTTCTGCTCTGACTGAGGTTTACTACTTTACCTTGGTTAAGAGCTGGATTCTTGGTTCTGATATGCTTCTGTTTCTGAGGACCAGCTCATATTTTACACCTTGGAGGTGACTTAATTATCCTGGCCTTGTTTCATGCATCTTGGCTCTGGTCTATTTCCAAGATCACACAAGCGTTGACACTTTCAATGGCTTGCAGACCAGATTCTTGGCATACCCCCAAATATGAAAGGCTGACTTTCTTAGTTTTTCTCATTCATCTCCTTTCCCCAAGAGGGAGCATGTATGAATGACTTCAAATATCCCACTTCAACTCATGATCCATGTGATGAAGTGCAATTGAAGCTTTCTTCACAATCATCTATGAGGCACTGCTAAGAACTTTTCTTTGTCAAAATCCCAACTCTTTCACTAGTTAGTTAATAATTAAAAGTAACAGGTTCTCTAATTTTTTTTTTTACAGTAGCTCTTACTATAGTAGGTTTCCTGAGAAAACTACCCTAGGCAGATTTTAAGGCAAGGTAATGACCAGTCTTGCTTTGGAACCACTAACAAGATAGTCTGTCAAATTAAAAAATTGAGAATTTTTCACTAGAAGAAAATCACTTTTTAATAAAAGAAAAGTGCCCAGATGAACCACTCCATTTTCTTGCCTGAAAAAGCACTTTGATAAGATCAAGGCTCTTTGGTGTTCTAGTGATTTTGTTGCATTCCATAAAATTAGAGTTAAAACTCAGAGTTATCTGATATGTAAGCAATCACGTCTCTTGAGATAGAAACTTGAGGATCTTGCAGTATTCACAGTTGAAGAAACAAAGATCTATATCATTAAGTTATCACAGGGAGCTGTTGAGAGAATTGGGGTCAGGACTTCTGACCTTGGTTTCTAATACTCTATTCATCACATGATGCTGTTCCATCTGTAATTTTTAAGAACCATGTTTACTTACGGGTCCATGACCTTTTTAAAAAAAAAATAGATATTTTAATCATGGAGAAAATTGATTTGAATGTGACCCATCTCATCCCAAACCTCATGGTGGTAAAGATGCTGTGCACGATACCAGAAGGCCCAGACCAGCAGTTCATTCCACCCAAACACTCTCATTTCAGCCACATTCTTTCTCAACTTCTTCTGGGAGGTGAACCTATTTCACTTATACACCCCACTCTCTGTTACCGACTCTAAACAACACAATGATCTAGTAAAGAAGTGTTTCACAAGTGCTATTGGCTGCATGGCAGTTTGAGCATCTTTATTTAATTCTTTTTCCTAAAGCTTTTTTCAGTTAGAAATGTGAGTAATTTGCCAGGCCAAATGGATAAGGTAGTTTTGAAAATTCGCTGAGGTAGAGAAGTTCTAGTTGGACCACTAATCTAAAAAAAGAAAAAGGAAAACAAAAACCAAATGAAAGAGAAGAAAAAAAGTGAATATTCCACATCTTTATAAGATAAAGGAAGGATTATCTTCTGCAATAATCCATTATGGGGAACTTATTCTTTGAGATCTGACTATAGTGGCTATCTGTTATTTAAGTTTAAAAGTCTAAGAAATAGGAAAACAAGAAAAACTCTGTGTGCATTTTTTCCCCCACATATGTATTTCCATATATCATTAGTTAAAGGACCAGAAAGCAAGACATATGGTGGAAAGGGCACTGGACTTTGAAATATAATCAAGGATTTCATTCTTGGTTCAGCTACTCCCATGTTCATAGTGAGAACAAGTTACCTGCAATCTCTCATCTGCTGTTGCCTTATACAGAGGGCGAGGATTACCCTTCCCTTCTTTATAAGCTTGTGAAGATTAAATGTGATTGTATTTGTTAAAAGTGTTTGAAGTGTTTGAAAAAGTCATAAAAATGTAAGATATTATTATTGTTAATTAGGCCCTTATTATGTCATAAGAAGACCATTTCAAGTAGCCTCCTGACTTGTCTTTTGTTTCCTGGCATACATCATCCTCTTCAGCATGCACATCAATAGCAGTTTGTCATCTAAACACTCATGCCATTTCCCTGCTCAAAAAACAAAGAAACAAACAAAAACCTCTCTGTAATTGTGGCATCACTTACTAAGTAAAAGACACATGATACAGATGTTAACTATTTCCAATTTTATCCTTGACATAAACTCTCATCTCACTTGCAGCCAAACTGCTCTGCTTATTGCCTCCCATCATGCTTTCAGAGTTCCTGTGTCTGTACTTCTTGCCATGATGTCTCTCTTTTAGAGGGAGCTCAAATCCAACATCCTCCCATGGCTCAGCATTGGATAAAAAGCAATGCACTTGAGGTCTGCTTCTTCTTTTGCCATTGAATAAGCTTTGTGATCTTGGGCAAGTCAATTACCCTCTCTGGGCTTCAACCTTATCAACTTTAATGGAAAAATAGTACTCCCAGGGTCTGGATAAGAGGATCCCTCAATTCTCTTTCAACTCAGGATTCTTAAAACAAACAAAACATCCATGTATTGTTGAGAGAAGCACTGAGAGAATTTAGTTTTTCTCATCTCAAATAGGGCTTACCCAATATATTAGTCAGCCAAAGGGGTGCTGATGCAAAATACCAGAACTCTGCTGGCTTTTATAAAAGGTATTTATTTGGGGTAGAAGCTTACAGTTACCAAGCCATAAAGCATAAGTTACTTCCCTCACCAAAATCTATTGCCACATGTTGGGGCAAGATGGCTGCCGACATCTGCGAGGGTTCAGACTTCTTGGGTTCCTCTCTTCCCGGGGCTCTGTTTCTCTCTGGGTTCAGCTGCTGTGCTCTCTCCACAAGGCCAGCTGTAGACTATCAGGTGAACAGCTCTGTCTCACTCCCTGGGGCTTCTGCTGTGTCTAAGGATCTGTCTTTATTCCTCTGTGTCTTCTCCAGTGTGTTCACATCCCGGGCTCCATCTCAAAACTCCAACTAATTCTTCTGCCATGTCGTTTTCTCTGTGAGTCCTTGCCCACGAAAGGGACTCAATGTCCTACTGTTATGGCCCAATCAAAGCCCTAATTATAATTTAATCACGCCCAGAGGAAAAGACCAGGTTACAAACATAATCCAAGATTTCTTTTTGGAATTCATCAATAATATCAAACTGCTATACCCTAATATAAAATATTTAACTGACATTTGAATCCATTTGCATATAACCACATTTCATAGTCTTGCAGATAATGTACCCTATGAATTTCAAAGGCATTCTATCATGAATGTTGGTTAAGTAAAACTTTTTATATGTTTCCTCCTTTCTCAAATAGGAGATATATATAAATAAGTATATATATATATAAAAGGTACAATGAGAGATCATTGTTAAGAAGCAAATATCTCTGTGTAGCAGAAGAGAAACACATAGAGAAACAAATTAAATTCAGTAAGCTTTCTAATTATGACTTTAGTTTTTGGTCTTGAATGCAACTCTCTAAATGAAGAGGTGGCACTGTTTCTCTGGATTTACATGCTTATTAATAAAAATGTCCCAAGAACATTTCACATTGTGCTGCAAATATTTCATTAATAATTGTAACTAAACATTGACATAAAATATTTTTAAGAAGCACACCGTAGAAACTTTAGTTTCTTGTGGAATGAGAGATTGTGCCCATTCCACTGAAATATGAGGTTTGAGTAGTCTGGTCTGTAATGAATGGGACAGCCATTTTCACTTGCATAAAATGATTTAGGTCATTCTTCTTTCACTGAAACACTCCTCTTCCCCTTTTAAAATTCTCATTTTGGATAATGACAAGCATTGGATAGCCCTGTGGTCTGTTTATTTTTAAGTCAGTGGGCAAAATAGAGATTAATAAAAGGACATTCATTTCAGGGTCTCATGTTTTATCAGAAAAGTAAGAGGACAAGAATTTGTTATTCATTAAAGCATCCTTCTAGGGGGGGATTTCTTGTCTTCCTGTTATAGTCACTCAGAAAAGTTTATTTATACCAATCCCCTTTGTTCATTTTAATAATATAAAAAACATACACCTGTTTGCTTAGAGGAGGGCATGTGTCAAAATCACAGCTATTTATGGTCAATCAGAAAACTAGATCCTACCCTGATTCATTCACTTTTCAGCATTTATTCAGTGCCTATTAAGTGCCACACATGCTCCTCGTCTTGTACCAGGCACTCTTCTAGCAGTGACTGAAAAAACGAAGTGTCTAACCTGATGGAACTTGCATTTTCGTGGCAGGAGGGGCAGACAATAAAAAAAGAAACTGATAAATAAATAGCATAATGCTAAGAAAACAATGAGCAGGGTAAGGGCACAGTGTGGAGAAGGAGCTACTTTAGACAGAGTGGTCAGAGCAGACTGAGGAGGTGACCTTCCAGCAGAGACCTAAATGAAAAGATCTGACATCAGGAGTCAATTCTCCACTGGGCTGGGTTATAGGAGAAATACAGGATCAAGCACTTAAATTACCTATGACTGGCTGTAGAGACTGGCCCAGCACACATGGAATTATTAGAGAATAATTAATGATAAATTGCATTTTAGTGACTCTGTGTACAGAATGGGTCTAGAACAGGAAGATTTTATGATTTGCTGAATATCTGGGGAAAGTTTTATGGAGGATGTATGTCTTCAAATTCTGAAGATAAAAAGAATCAAGAAAAAAGTGAAGGATGAAAAAAAAGAATTTATGAAGAGCTAGGACAGGGATTGGGAAGCATAAGCAAAGGTATGGGAGTGGGGCAAAAAGGAGAAGAAAATTTATGGACTCCAACTGTACAACAGGCCCTTTGCGAATGCTTCAACAACACATGAGATAGCTATCACTATGGGAACTGCTGGTTAAAGCTAGAGAAGGTAAGGCCTTACCCAGGGCCATTCCTGAATTAAGTGAGATTCACAAAGGAGAGTGAGGAGACTGCTTGCCTTAAACAAAGCTAATGTTCTGGGGAGAGGAAGGCGATAAGATGCTATATCTTGGATGGGCTCAGAGAGGGCCTGCAGAGCACCTGTAGGGTGGAATGTTCAGAGCTTGAAGATACGGAAACCATCTAAGAAGTGGTGGCAGGAACCCAGGCATGATGTGACAATTCCTATTTTGAGTAGAGGCAGTGGAATTGGAGAATAAAGTGTGAATTTGAGGACATGGTGACAAGCTAGTTATAGGAAAATAAGGAGATGCAAGTTTCAGTAGTTTGGGGGTAAGAAACTAAAAGAAGGAAAGTAATAGAAGGTATAGAAATGGGAGAGTTGAGAAAGAGATTGAAATGGTAAATACGGTCAGTTCAGAGTAATTGGGGAGCCTTGGGTTCAATCTGTGCATACCAGGAGGTTATTTTTAAAAAGTGTGTATTGTATAGTGCCTGTATTTAGCTTGATAATTAAATATGCAGTCTGTCTGTGCAACCTGAGTCATTCTATCCATTCACATTTCTTTCCAAGAACTTTAGCTTCAATCCCATCTTTGCATCCACATGTAGTGCTTTTGTGAGGTGATTGCTTGGAATAAGATCCCACCTAATTCTGACCTCCTTCTGCTTATTTCCCCTTAAAACTTCCCTGTTTTTTAGTGTTTTAAGGCCATTAGTAGTTTGATGCATTCTTTTACCGAGTTAACATATCCATTATTACTATAACCAGTTGAGTCTAAAGAGACATATCAAAGATGAGAATTTGAGTTCAAATGACAAACCAGTGAAAGAATTTTTGAAGAGAAATATGCTTTTTGAGCTCCAAAGAATTGATTCCTCCAATCTGGAAAATAAATCATTAAGGATCACGCAAAACTAAACATTATTTGTGGTACTGAAAATATAAAGTTAACCTATTTGACAAACACGATAAGAGACTGAGAAATGAACTGAATTTGGCTAATAAAGATGTTAAAAAATCAGAGCTATTTCTTTAACCTTTTAAGGAATTAATCTTTTAAAAGTCAGTTAACTTAGTACCTGTGTCTCAATGATAATCCTGTTTCCATCGTAACCAGCACTTTCCTGCAGTCACACACCCTTCCCAGCAGCACAGCCACAGTTCTACTGTCTCCGCTTCCATTAGATTCATTACCACTTAACCTATTCAATTAAAGTTACTCCTATCAACAAGGCTCATCAGAAGACTCTAGAACACCCTGGACATTGGTGAGTTGAAGGAAAAAAAAAAGGTGAAATGTTTCCCCTTAAAATGAGAACATTTATTAACGTGCCCCTCATTCTCACCATGATTACTGGGTGTTTACCCCTTCTATTTATCTGAGGTCATGGTTCATAATTCTCATATCTTTGAATGATTTCTCCACAGGTCATACTAGTTAATAGCCTAATTTTTTGTATGTGTTATTTGCCCTATAACAATTTATTTCTGCAAATATAATTGAGATTGCTTATCAGCCCTTTCTTCAAATTCTCAGCCATTAAATCTCACTCAATAGCTGAAGTTGCAAAGGAAATGAACGTCTCAGTCAGTTCAGGAATTCAGATTCACAGACCCTAAATTTCCAGACACTAAGCCAGGCTGTCTTTTCTTCAGAAGTTTCACCGGAACGTTTGGGAATTGGGTTCTCCTGAGATTAAAATTCTGGGTTGATGAATTTCAAATGACTTGTCTCTGGTTTTCTCTTCTGTGAGAAATGGAATCTCATTGGGATTCTTGTAAATAATTGCAATATAATGTCTCTGAAAGAAGGAAAGTGCCAGAACAAATGGTACCATTTATGGCTTTTCTTATGACCTGTTAAAGAAAAACACCAGGATATTGTGCTCTCTTATATGTCTAGGTAGCCAGTTGGTTAATCATGGTGAATTCCATGTAATTTATTCAATTAGCCAAAATTTGCTATGTAACTCTTATGTGCCAGACACTGTGATATGAACTGGGGAAGTAAAAATGAATAATACTTGAATCTTTCCCCAGGTTGCTGAAAAGTCTAGTGCAGGAAACAGACATGTAAATAAATAATTGTATGACAACGTGAAGAGTAGTTTATGGAGATAAATTTTACAATGGTTATGGAACCCCGAGGAAATACTGTCTATGTTATTTAAAATAAAATTTTAATGTATATTGTGAGTTGGAATAGAGGTACACACATATGTATAATTATAGTATACACACTTAAAATGTCCTATTAGTTAGAAATATTAAAGTGTAAACCACCTTGCAGAAACATTTTTGGATTAAGTTCACCATGGGTGAAATTACTAACCTCAATAAACTCAAATAAATCATCTGTAGAAATCCAATGACTCTATAAACATTCATAGGCATGAAAAACACCTTCAGAGTGGATCTATTACTACTGCTAAATAACAGCCTATCCCTCTCTTTTCATTTATCTGATACTTTTAAACTGTCTTTTAAGAAATCTCTGAAATTGTACTGTTTTTACAGCTAAAATGGAGAGAAAGAAAGGGTCACAGAATTTAATTGGTACTTCTACCCCTTGTAGTCTTACAGCAAACTGTTCCTGGGAGAATTTTATAAGTATTGAAAAAATATACTTACTAGGCCAGAGTTTGAAGACCCTGTTTTTAAGCTTACTGTATTTAATATATTCACAAAGTGGTTATGACCTCACACACCATTAAAGCAGATGATTTTGTAGAGCTACTATCATGTCATAACTGCAAAGATTTTTTTCACATGCTCTAAAATTTAGGGCTGTATACAAATTTATAAATACATGAGAATATAAAGAATTTTAAGGTCTAGGAGTAAAAATGTCTGATGGGTCAGTCACTTTATTGGTTGCCCTCTTAAAAAAAATTTAAATAGCTGCCTCAGTTCTGGGGAGAGGCTAAAATCTCTATAATCCCTCAATTTTAAACTTTGTGCCATAGTCACATGCCATACTATTCATTGTGATATAATTAACTTTTAATCGAAGAAAGCATACACAGATCATAGGAGAGATAAGTATTTTTTGTTTCCTATATGGTTATGGAGGTCACTTTCTTATGCAAGGCCAAAATGTAATCATTTTGCTGAGTAAAGATCAACAAGAGCCTTACCGAATCACTTTCAAAGTCTGAGGCAAAATGTTAGGGAGGCATCTGGAGTCGATGTTTTGGAAAGCTGATGAAGTTTGGGTAATTGCTGTGCTTTTGTTCTCAACACTGTACATCAAAGAACAACCATTGGTGACTTTTCATTAGAGGTCATAGGTATGCAAAATGTTCTTGCTATGGTAGGGGAATAAAGTTCAATTATAGGAATAAAGTAGGGAACCCTGAATGGGAAGAATTTATGAGAGCTATGAGTCAGCAAAAGGGGTTCAAGTAGTTTAAATCAAATGTGACTTTTGAAACAAGTTGAAAATCACTCTTTAACCTTCATTATCATATTTAAGGCATAACATCATTTATGCTGCATATAATAGTCTTCTTAAATATTATACCACATATACTCTTGGGACAGGAGAATAAGACACACTTATTGCCCCATTTTAAAAAGGAATATTTTTGCCGAGTTGTTGAATGTGAGTTATTTCAGCTGTACTTTTATATGATGATGGCTATCCTGAAAAAATGCACAGGGTATGGAAGATCTTTGTCAAATAAAGTGTGCTGTTTTTATATTCACTATTTACTACTGGACTGATGAGAGTTGTAGTGCTGGGAAAATATGCAAATTGTTCAAATATGGTTCTTTAATACTTATTCATTCCTAAAACAACAATACTGCCACAGAATTTGCTTAACCTCTAACACACAGCTTCTCCTTAATTTTTAAATGACAACACTGGTACACTTAATATTGCAGATGGTACCATTTCCCAGGTGGCAAGGAGAACCACCACAGCTTGGGTGCTTGACAGTGACCTCTTATTTTCATTTGTCATTATTTGTAAGCCATGAATTTCCTCTCAAAGGTTGAACAAACTGCTAGTGAAAAATTCAAGATTATTTAAAGGGCTATCCTGGAGGGACTTCGGCTGCCTCCATAGTTCAGGAGAGAGGCCACTGCTTGGATGCAAAATACCATCTGATATTTGGGCCTGTGTAATAGGTCTCCTCAGCAGAGTTTCCATGCAATCTGACACCTTTACCCCATCAGCAAATCTTGCAGCTCTATGATTATGATGTATACACCGAGGTCCAAGCTGGGAAAGCTCTCTACCTACTGTCAAGAGACCTATGATGAGGGAAATGCAGAGTGAGGATGTTGAACCAAACAATAGTGTATTTGTAGGTCCAGTACTGTTCGTAGGGCTAAGGGCAGACAAATGGAAATCTGTCTGCTGGTCCTAAGAAAGGTCCATAGAGAACGTCACTCTTTGTAAGTAGCATGAACACATCCTTGCTGGTATTAGAGCAGCTTCATTTTTGTGCTGTGCTCTGTTACAGTAAGAGCTCAAGTATTTTATTTTAAGTAGCTTGTGAGATGGGATCAAAGGAAGGGTTATCAAAAAAAAAAATAAGCTTATGTAAAGAACTCTGCACATTTCATGGGTGTACTGCTTTCATCTGTGAATACTTTAGGAGAGAGTAATGACGATGATACTCCTGGATCTGAATCAAGCAATTGCTTTTGTTCCAAAGTTATTACTGAACTACTTATTCTAGTGCAGAGCTGGCAGCCTCATTGTTGGCCAATCAGTGCAGAAGTCAAGGAGACAGAGGACCGTCTGGAAAGTTCATGTGTGATTTGGAAAATAATTAGGTGTAGACAAGACTCTCTCTCCAACGTGGAAATTTATTTTTCTTTTTTATATCCACAGTTTCCTGAATGGGACCCTGCTTTCTTTTAACGCAGGACATTTGCATATGTTGCTTCTGTCTTTGGCATGACTTCTACTCCCATTCACCTCAGTCGCACACACTGTTCTTCAGGTTTCACCCAAGTGCCATCCCTCCCGAGGTGCTATTACCACAGTCTAGCTAGAGTTAGATGGATATTATATGGACTCCAAGGTATGTTAAGCACACACCACATTGCCCTGCAACTGCTGTTTGACTTGTCTGTCTCCTTCTGCTAGACTCCTCTTGAGAACAGGAACTAGTTCAGCACCTTTGCAGTATTCATTATTGTTTTTCTCTTGCCTAGCAGAGTATATGTTAATATATACACGGTAAGGGTAAGAAAAATTTTAAGCAAGACATGCTGTGTTTTAATACATCCATGTTATGGTTTTCAATCTCCATTAAATACATATTTGAGGATAAGTATGTAGAGTTTATATATAAAATGTTAAAAATCTTTACATGTAAAGTATCATTTGCATAATTAGATAGTAATTTTTATTAAAACTCAAATCAATGGCCCATCCTCAGTACTTATGCTCTGCTATATTTATTAACTTATCTGCACATGGTCACCAGAAGGAAAAAAAATTCACTAGAGAGCACAGTCAGAAATAAATATATTTAGAAGAGAAATAGGTAGAAGAAAAAGACATTAACCATGCTTGACACTGAATAAATGCTTAACTGTGTATAAATGTCTGCAAAAGATTGCTTAGGAAAGTTAATCTATATGAAAATTCAAAACCTATAATTCAGTCAAGCTCATTACACATTTGAATGTCCTATGACACTTGTATTTTTGGCAAAAGTAAAAATACTGGTAGCTATTACCTTTTAAAAAATTTTTTTTACTTAGGTGCTCAATGTAACAATTTTCATATTCTTCAATGCCTTTTCTTTTAAGATATGGAGATTTGATTAGGGGGGGAAAGCCTAGAAGTATTGCTACTTTTCTGAGCCAGAAGCTCTCTAAAATTTTGTCTTTTTTTGAAGTTTTAAACTAAGGAAGGACACTGCTGCTGTTTTGTCGATGTATGAATTTATATTCCAGGCCATGGAACTTCTTTATCACCTCTGTTGAGGCTCCAGATAAAACCACAGATACAGCCTCCTGATTGTCAAAGCACATTTATAATAGAGCTCTGTATTGAATAATTTCCTTTAAGC
Source organism: Cabassous unicinctus (assembly GCA_029593785.1). Lineage (NCBI taxonomy): Eukaryota > Metazoa > Chordata > Mammalia > Cingulata > Chlamyphoridae > Cabassous > Cabassous unicinctus. The sequence continues at coordinate 18,103 of JAQZBX010003797.1, forward strand.
CAGGCAAACTTTAAAAAAGAACAAAGGGCATGTGGAAGTCAGACACAAAGCTTCCCAAAACATGAAGCCAGATATATTTTTAATAATTTAAACAACCAATTTGGATAAAATTTTATATTAGTTAAATCCTCTGATTGTTCATTATAATCTTTAATCAAATCATAAGTCATCCTAAAAGGGATTATAACATATACCACATGCCTCATTCTGAGTTATAAATGTATAATTTTCAGTTAATTTTAAAAACCTTCTACATGGAAGACTATTCATCATTGAAATTTCAAAGCTGAGTTAACCAAATATGCTTAGGAGCATAAAGAACAAAGATAGAATTAATGAAAAATCAAATCTAGAAAATGGAGAAAAGACAGATTGTTTTTTAAGGTCAGGATGACACATTCTAGGCATAAATGCCAGAATGAAATCATTCCATCACTTTTTCCCCAGTGCAAAATCATTAACCAACTAATTACAATGCTTATCCTACTGAGCCCAGAGGTGACCTCAGAATCCTTCTCAACACAGAATTCCAGGCAGCCACTACCATTCTAGAAGATCAATGAAACCAAGCAACATCTCTGTTTTTAGACTTCCTTTGTATTCTTGTGGTCATAATTGTTCAATAATGTCTTGTTAAAAGGGACTAGAGGTCATTTGGTTCAACCAATTGCTCGCAGTTCCTTATCTATCACCCAGAAAAGATACCTCTTTTTGAAACTTTCAGAGGCAGAGACCACTGCCTCATTAGCAGCCATCCCACTTTCAGACAACTCCAGTGTAGGTTAGAAAATTGTTCCTTATGTTGATTTAAAATCCGCCTTTCTCTGATTTCCTCACAAATTATATCCAATTCCTGTAAAAATGACTTTTAATATTCAACACTGAATTTTCTCATATTTTCTCATTCTAGCCTTTTCTTTGCTAAAATATATTTAAATACCCCAATCGTAGCTCGTCTGACTTAGTTTCCAGGTTCTTTACTATCCAAAAAGATTGAGTATTCTTTCAAAGTATTAGTTACTGTTACTGTTTTAAATATCATACTGTCCATCTGTTAGAATCCAATTTATAAGCATGAAAAAAAAGGGACAAAGAATAAAAATTCTATCATCTGAGTTCTTTGTATTAAAAGCTACCTAGAGCTTTTAAAAGTAATTACTTATTTGATTTTATTTATCAATATACATCTTTTAAAATGGTTTGCGTTTGGGGACCACCCTGGGGAGTATGCAAAAGTGTGTTTTGCTCAATGAAATTGAACACAGTGGTGTGCCAAGGTAAAGTTAGATACCTTTGTTCTCTGCATATTCATGTGCTTTTTACTAAGATTAGAAGGTTAGAGGATTGTGTGTATTCTGTTCCCATTCCATCCTTTTAACTGTTAAGGTGATATGGATTCACATTTTCAGTTGCCAACACACAAACATTCCCTCTACTCACCTTTTCCAGCCACATATAGAGTATCTGATTCATTTAAAAATGATATTCAGAATATACCGATATAGTTAAGGACATAGATAGGTATTTGTGTTTCATGACCCTCATTAACAAGTTTGGGAATACAATAAGATATAATGAAAAGGGTATCAGATGGTGAATTGGGAGACCTGGATTCCACTTTCAATTTTTTCATGCATCTTGGGCAAATGTCTTTGCTTCTATAGAGCTCCATTTCCTCAGCAGTAAAATAAAGGCGTTGAACTTCTAATGCAAAATTTTATGATTTACGAATACATATCTCCAGATTCCAATTTGATACTTTAATCAGTGATTATATATTCCATGCTCACACCTATATCTAGTTCAGTCCTTGATAACTAAGGAATTTGAGTGGGAGACATTTTCAATTAAGAGCAAGTCGTCAATTATGTATATATTCCTCCTTAGTCACAAAGAAAACTTACTACCTAAAATGATTATGCCTTAATTTACATTATAGGTTAAAGATATTTGAAAGTAAAGAAAACCAATGGAATCAATGACTCAGTGACTACCAAGTTGCCTCAAAACATATTAACTGAAAATATTAGAACTATCCAGTTGTGTCCATGCATGAATGCCAGCTGGAACTATTTTAAAAGTATCACACATCTGTCCCAGGTAGCTTTTCTGTAAAGGAAATTAATATTTATATCCAGATACTTAAGTTTTATAGGCACATTATAAAGTGAACATGGTCAGCATTTAAATAAAACCGAGTTCCTTGCAGAAAAGGGCATGTCATATTCAGCTCTGGATTTTCAGAGCCTACAGTGCCAGACACTCAACAAATTTTTATGAGTGAATTTTGACTTGTTAAATATACCTCAGACTTCTTCCCTGGTCTCATAATCTCCCAAGGAACTGGGATATGGAAGGCATTATACTTAAGAATGTTCCTTTCATCAGCTGTTGCAATGCTAAAAGTACTTTTGCCCAAAATGATTGCGTAGTGTATTAGCACCCAAACTTATGCACTGGAAAAAAAAATACATAGTATATTCTCTATTAATTTGTCTTATCTAAAGAAAGAAAAGAACATTGAGAATGTATACACAACTCCTCTATTTACAATAGAGAGAAAATAGAACAATCCTGGAAATTACCTCTGACATTATTCTTTCTAGTAAATACAATGAACCAATATTAAGGAACATAGCTATAAACATTTATGTACCTATGAACAGCATGGGGTGAATAATTGGATAATAAGGCTGTACAAATCCAATTTAAAAAAATATAATTACAAGATTAGACCATGAATATCTACAATGGGTATAATAATATATCTTGATTTTACTGAAGTATTTGATGTAGTGTCTCATAAAACTTTATTCACAAAATTAATTTATACTGTCTGTTCTAATTCACTGAGCAGCATCTGAGAAACAAGACTTGATCATGTATAGGAAATAAGATTAAGAGCAAATAACAAAGGTTAAGAAATAAAGAGGAATTATGCTTCAAAAGAAACTAATAAAATATCTCAAGCATTCAGCTTTGCTTAACCCTTTACTGATGAATGGAACAGTAAATGTTATTTTAGTGAGTAATTTGGGGTGTCTAGAAAAGATAAAAGTATACTCAGAGTAGTTCTTTCTCATTTCTAACAGTGCCTGTCTCATAGTAGACATTCACTAAGTGTTTTTTTGAATGAAAAAATTAATAGAGTCAGAGATGCTAAACATCACTATGTCAACTGTACAAAGCAGGATAGCGGGATATGGTCAGGATAGGTCATTTGTCCAAGAACACAAGGCTGGTGAGTATTAGAACTAGGGCCATAACCGGTTCCTTGAGACATGAGAAAGCACTAACTTTTGCTAGGTTGTCAGAATTCAGAGGCTCTTCTTGTAATATATATGAATGGTAAGGAATTTATAGAGCAGTATCAAAAAATAACTTAATAGCAAAAATCACAGCACTATTTAGTGCTGCTGGTTGCCAGCATTTAATTGTGCATAACTTCTGCCATGTGTAATACTGACATTCGAGCTATTCTTCACAACTAATGCCATGCAAGACTTACTATTGAGCCATCAAATTTCACCAATGATTGCTTTGGTCAGTTAACCTTGACTACGGATTTCATCTGAGGGATCTACAGCATGCGCTGGTCATGGATGTAGCACTGAGGATGTAGTTTATTTTTAACTCTATTTCTCTCTTTACCATGAAACTTGGCTAATGCTTATTCCTCTTCCATTACAAATTGGCAGAGGAGATCAATAGGAAAACCATAAGCCACATTTTCACATCTTCAGAGTGATGTGAGGAATGCTATTCAAGTGACATATCACAAAAATGTGGACACAAAAATCAAAAGTGCTCATATTTCCAAAGATCAGCATCACTTAACCCTCATTTACATAGGTGTTTGTGAAAATGCTAAAATTCCCTTATTTTATTTTTGTGAAGTCTCAGAACCATCTTTAAATTTCACTGGTAAATTAGGAGTAAATAATGCTTACCAATAAAGAATAAGTACTTTAAATGAACATACTTAGCATAAGGAGGACATCTGAAAAGATACAGGGTACTTGGGAGGTTTAGGAAATGATACATACGTTGCGATATTGTCTATTTCAACTTGAGTCACCACTTGGCTTGTAGCAGGGACTCAAGTAGGAATAGTTAATTCCTGCACAGGAGATACTAAATAGGGGAATCTGCCTGAGCAGGGAGTTTGAGTCCAATGCTAAGTGTGGATTCTGAACACTATGAGCAAAGGACTCCATCAGAAGATTCTGGTCTGGCAGTCTTTGAAATAAACTTGAGTAGGGCCACCTGGAAAACTCAGGAGTAGTCCCAATCATTTGCAAAAGGACAGGTTTCTCTGTTAAGACACATAATGGAGAACGCAGTTCAGTGATTTTTGATGAGCTGCATCAACTCAGGGCCTTATTCAATATACATTTCTTTCCTCTATACAAAATTCTGACACTTCCTTGGGCCAGTCCCCACGCTGCAAACCATGTGAAACTAGGGGACCCGTGTCTCTGAAGGGAGGTGTGCTGGGATGGGAACAGAATGGAGAACCACCCATGGAGGTAGTGAGGAATTAAATGAAGAAAAACACATAATTTTAATTGTTTTTCTCTAAAAAGCCAACTAATCAAGGTAAATAGGTTTTATACAGATTAAATGAAATGTGAATATAATAGACAGCTTGATCTTAGAAAACCTTTCAGAGATACAAACTTCTCATCTAATTTATGAGGAAAATGTGGTCCAGTGAAGCTGTATTATTTGGCTAAGGTAACATAGTTGGAGTCAAAACTGACACCAAGACCCAGGTCTCTTGATTGCCAGCTGCATAATAACTGGGCAACTCACTTTCCAGACACATTTTTTAATGACATACAATACTCAACTCTCCAGCTCTCCTCTTTGTTGTGCATGTTGTCAAGTTGAAGTGTTAAAAAAATGCTTCCAACCATGAATGTTCAAAGGAAGTTGGTGGAAGTATCTTTTCTTGAAAGAATTAGAAACAAACTAAAGAATGATTAAACATACTGAGAATAAAATGCTGAATTTTGAGGTTTTTTTATTTCATATTTTTTATAACTCCGGTAAATGGCACCGGAGAAAACAATTACAAAGTTAGCTCTTTGCTTGTAATATTCAATTTATGTGTTTTCCTTTTGTGGGTATCAGTGCTCCTAGCATGAAAGGGTGAGCTGTGAGGGATCAGGCTATGGGAGAATTTGAACTGGTGCTATTTTGTCTTTTTCTGTAGTCGTTGCTATATTATCCCTTCTGCCATTTAACAGGCATTGTAAGACAACTCAATGTAGACAAAGAAAAAAACAAGAACGGAGCAGAGCACAAACAAGACAATTTGACCTGAGAATAATATTTCACAATCAAGATTTTTTTAAAATTCCGACTTTAGTATTCTCAGGCAATAAAATCTGTTGTTTTCATTTCTTAGCCTTCTACACCGCAGCTAAGCATAACTGCATAGTAAAACGCAACAGCCCTCCCTCACAACAACATCCAAGTATTTCGTTGAAGAATTCAACATTTGGATCACAAAGGGACTCCCAAACAAAGCTTTGTGCTGCAAAATCTACTTCCTCAGTCCGAGTCAAGTCAGTTTTACATTTGCTGAGCGTAGGATGAGTTTCCCATGACAGCTGGGCAGGGAGAAACGATTTCCTTCTTGAAGAGATCTCTCATTCACAATTGTTCTGGGAAGCTGGAAGAATCCGTGAAGGTCTAAAAGTTAAAGCTTTCTAATTATTCATCATTGGAACAATCAATTACATCATTTAGAACAAATGTGCCTGACACTAATGGGCAAAACCTCACACTGCAATCACCTGCCCCAGAATAAATGACACGTGATGTCATGTACCGCATCCAGAATTCACTAACAGCCAGAAGAAAACATTGTGATACCATATTCTAGTCCTATTGTAAAATTGGTAGTATTTCACCTCAATAAACTATTTAGATATTAGCCAGTAACCATAAGGATGTCTATCAGGTTCAGGGTTTCAATATAGTATGTATCTAAAATGGGTACAGGATAATGTTAGATTATCTATGAAATTGAGTAGCACATGGTGAAGACTGAGGAATCTCTGCTTAACAATGCAAACTTCTTCAATTTTATCCACTTCTTCCTACCATTGGCCATTTTGTTAATGTATGTGTGCATGCATTATATAGCGTTCATTTGAAAAAATATTTAACCTTATTTACCAAAACACATATAATAAAGTAAGGTTAAAAAATCAGGCTAAATAAAAAAACTGTAGTATATTTGGATGAAGACAGAGGAGAAGTAGCACACAGAAATCCAGTAGGTAAGATATCATGTGTCTAAAGTAACACAGATTGTGCTGCTCTGAGTTTCCTAGTGGCCAAAGCAATCAAAGAAAACATGATTCGTTCAGAAGATTCAACATTTCTTTGGGAAATTTGAGTGACATTTCATTCATGAGTGACACTAAATAGCAGAGTTAGATGAGGTCCCTGCAGTAAATACAGAAATGAATATAAGACCTTTTTTATTATTATTACATTATCTTTCATGGAAAATGAGGGGATACCTACAACTAGAACATGAGAATCAAGATCTGCTCATATCAAGCACTCTCAAGAGCCTTGATAATACACATTTCTTTTATTTAGCTCCACTGAGTACAATTCTCTGACAACTGTTTTTTTTTTTTCCAGATTGGTCAAATTTCTTATAATAGGCCTTAGGTGCTAAATTGCATCAGAAAGCACACCCCCCTCCCTCTCTGACTCTCTCTTGTTGGACATCATACACTGACAACATGCTTTCTCAAGCAGGTTTATTTTAAGGTCAGAGAGGAGGGTTAATGGCATCAGCAGGGCATATCTGAAAGATTTCACCTCACACTAGTCAAGAGTACTGCAAAATCACCCAGTTACACAGGGCCCTTCTTCGATGAGTGATTTCAGTGTTGCATTGCTCAGGGCTTCAGTGTGGGTGTGTGTTGGACAGTCTAACCCAATTCATTCTGTGTTAACCATGTGCTGCAAATGCAGACACCATCCCAGTGCTTCTTGGGCAGGAGCAGTTAGGAATATTTATTGCAGCCACAATTCTGGCTTCCATGTCTGTCACTGTTCTTCATCTGCTGAAAGCCAGAGTGCAAATCACTACAAATATGGCCTTCAATATGGCAGACAACTGCTTTCTTGTCTTGTTTAATAAATTGTATTTCTTCCATATGAAAATGAACTGCGTTAAAATGCTCCCTGTTTTATGGGGCAGTGATTTTGTAGTAAGGAGATAGGAGATAGGATATAAACAGAGTAACACGGGTTGTTTGAAGGCATGTTTAGAATACTTCCTGCTATGGATTTCAAAATGAATGTGTTAATCCATGCTAATCCGGTTCAATATTTGAAAACAATTACATTTATTTTACAACCCACCTGGCACTCTGACTAGTATTATAAATATGCTCCATTGCTTACATATTTTCATTTTATTATACCTGCAGGCAGAGTAAAAGCAAATAAAAAGATAATAATGTTGAATTTTATTAAAGTCGCTCAATAGTATATGCAACAATCTCAGAGAGATCTAGTTCTATGTCTGATTTTTAATCAAGTTTAGCAAATTATCCCTTTACAAGATGGAAAAAAAAAAGCACTCTGTAAGTGTTGCATGTACAATTACTTTCAATAGCTCCATGTAGAAGGGAACAACTTATTCATTTTAATCAGAAAGTTTGCCTAAATTCAAAGTTTGGATGATATTAGTACACTCCCAGGAAAGATACTTGATTGTATTATTGCTTCTAAATATTAGGCTTTAATATAACTGCAGCGAAAAATCCCCCTGGCTGAGCAATGACCTCTAAGACCTTAGATCTGAAAGATGGACTTCAGAAGCAACCTGGGATTTGTTTTTGCATTATTACTTCTTGTTGGCTTTTGAGTGCTAACAGAAGCTCAGTTGTACTAGGGTGCTGGGGGTGCTGCAAGATCACTGAGATTTCTCAGTTCTTGAATGGCCTAGGGGAGCAAATGAAATACACAATAGAGAAAGTTATTGTAATTCACTTTAGGAATTCTCTTCAATTCAATTCAGCATCTATTGGCTGAGCACCAATCTCTGCCAGACACTGTTCTTGCACTTGGGATGCATCAGGGAACAAAACAAAAATTGCTGCCCTTGTGGAACTTGAGTTTTTAGCAGGGGTGAGAGTTAATGAGCATTTTTTTGAAAAAGTAATAAGTAAAGGATATAGATTATTAGAAGGTGATAAGCGCTATGGAGAAATGAAAAGTGGAGTGGGGCACAGGAGATTGGCGGGAGGGCAGGTTCAAAGTTTTAAAAAGAAACGTGATGCTAAAATCACTGTGCCGGCCTTCCTTACGGCACACATCAGGGTTACTCTTCTCTCCACCCCCAAGTTTTTACAACTACCAAAAGAAGGCCCAAATTATTTTTCTTTCAATAAGAAGAGGACAATTCCAAGGAAGGCACAGACCCCATCAAATGAAAGCAAACAGAAACGTTTATAAAATTAATTTTATAGATGGTATTTGGGAAGAGGTATTGAGATGACTAGTAATATAGTAGGGATGTGTGAATGAGTATTTTGGTGGCCTGAAGGATGCCAGATATTCTTTATTTGTTGGGAGTAGGGGAAGAGGTGAAGGAGAAGCCATAGCAAATACATGCTGCATTTTAGACCCCTTCCCACCCTTAGCTTTCCCTGTACCAAGGTGAGGCTGGCTGCAGGCATTACAGATAACACTTCAGAGGCCCACCCACCAGGAAGTGGATGAGGAGGGTAGGATGCTAAGTGCTGGAAAAGGATGGGGAAAACAAAAAAGTAAGGTGAAGTCGGAAACACATTTTTCTTCCATGCATTTTCCTCTGAAAGACATACAAGCTTGAAAAAAATGCATGTTAATTCATAAGCAGCCATTGTTTTTTTTTGCTTAAACAACAGTACCTGATTACTGAAAAAATAAAAATGTTTCCCTGTCTGCCAATGGATTTTTGTGAAAGTGAACAACATGTTAATGCCTAATCCTGAGCTTAGCCTTCAAAGTTAAGCTGAGTTAGAGATTTTGCCTTCTTAAAAAAAAATCTCTATAAACAAAATGTAAAGCTCTTTTTTTTTCTTTTCATTTTTAACCTTTAATCAAGGAAACGCTGGAGCTGAGCCAAGAATGCTGGCTAAACCTAGCATTCAAAATTCTAAACACTTAGAGCAAATATTAACCTTGTGATTGAAAGAATGCTGAAAAAAATAGAAAGCATTTAGGGGCTTGTCTGCATTTATTCTAATTTATCTGGACCTACAACTCCTGGATCTTTTGCTTCACCTACCAAATTCCTATCCCAAACTCCTGGTGGTTAAAGGAAATAAGAGGAGAAAAGTAAGAGGGAAACCCACCACCCAATAATAGTAGCTCGTCTACTATTATTTACTACTTTTACCTCTTCTGTAACTGTCACCCCTAGCTCTCATTGCTTCAGAGATCATCAGTCACCCTAATTATTCTTATAAAAAATGCCAGTTACATATTAATTTGAGGACTTATTTTCTTCTTTTCTTCAGCCGTATACATAGGTCCAGCATAGTCCTGGTACCCAGAAGAGGTTCAATATTGTCTATTAATTTAATTTAAGAATAATATGGTGTGTATGTGGTAATCAACTTTAATATCCCGGAGTCAGTGGTTGGTATTTGAAGTACCCTAATCAGGAACCAACATCCACAGGTGATTTCTTCAGTGCTTCAAATGTAGCTTTTGAAATCTAAACTAGGGTTGGTTAATTAGCAAAAAAGGTTTTATAAATAATTTGTCACTGGTGAAATGTGTGGTGCTCAGAATGTGAGCAAATGAGGCTCTTGAGCCACGACTCACTTGATGAACAGAGTATAAGAGCTCAGGTCCAAAAGCCACCAGCCTTAGGAGCAGGATTGCGGGTCTGCTGGTTCCATACCCACCACTTCACAGGGGTCTTTTTCGCCTGACCCCACCATAGAGCTAGTTAGTCCTGTGGTCAGAATACTGAGGACAGAGAGAGGGACTGACCCAGATTTACAATAACAGGCTGTGTGATGTTTTTATTCCTACTTGCTAATAAGTATTGTCAACCAGAACTTGGTCTGGGACTAGCTCTGACTGTAACCACCTAGGAGACAGGATGTGAGAGAGGGGTCTTGCAAACCCCTGAAACATTTAACCTCCGGGGGCTTCCGATAGTAAACAAAAGAAACTGCTTAACAACCAAATTAGCTTAAGTCTGTTCAAGGGCAGCAATGTGTAGTTGTTGAATAAATGAGTGAATGAATGAATTATCCTTATCTAGGAGGTAAGTGAACGTCGGTATACTGCATTAGTCCGTCGATTGGCAGATGGTGAAAAAAAGGTCCAGGAATTGTGTTGATTTCCCTACCTTTAATATTTATGTCCTAACACCCCATAATCAAGCTTACAAAATCAAGTAAATATATATAAAATAATTGACTATTATGAATGACTTTCAAAAATGAGCCAAATGAGATTTGGGGGGAAACCTGGAATATTAGGCTCCGGCTTCCCCAAAAGGCAAAGGTTTTCTGTAATAGATGCCTACATTTGTTTTCCTGCTGTTTCAAAGAGTAGTGGAATTTTCACTAAATCTTTCTTTTGAAATGTCTATGATATAAATTAAACTTCACTTACAGGGTTTTGGGGTAACGACCAGAATCTCTGGGGGTATGTTTCAGATATTGAGTACAGTTATGAAATTAATTTATTCTCAATATGAATCTATAGTGGGTTTGAGTATAGCATGCTTTCCTTATTAAATCTATACATCTAAATGATCTTCTGTCTTTTATCAACTGTCCTGTTTAATTTCTGCTAGCTTTTTCTTTATTAAGACCATATGCTCTCTTAGAAACACTTGGTTTCTGTCAACTCTCTTTCATCCAATAAGTCTGCTTCTTCTGAAGGTCACACATTCAAACACTTATTCAAAAACTCACTAGTAAACTGTACACAGGTAAAAACAGTAGAATCATGGCACATATTTCACAACGGTAGTTCCTAGTGCAGATGTGTCCTTCCTAGAAGGTACTACTTCTTTATTCCCCAGTGTGGAGAACAATAAAGCGTGGTTAAAGGAAATCCCTTTAACCATGATCATTCCCTTTATTTTAGCCAATTCTTTCTTCTCCTACTCACCATTTGAAATAAACTAATGAAACAGGAAAACATAATCCTAGTTACTATTGCAACAGCAAACAGAGATTCTCAAATATTTTGAGACAGTGGTAATAGTCTCAATGGGCATTTGATAATTACTTTCATATAAAATTAAAAGTTTCAATGTTCTGAATGTTTTCATTCCTGAACAGAACTAAACTAGAAGAATGTTTAAAAAATCCGCAGACTGTCAACTCTTATTCCTATAAGCAAACATAGACTAGAATTTGAGCTCATATTTCCCAAATAGGCATACCTTCTTTCAATTCTTCTATTAATCATAATATTAACAAACTATTTGTATATAATCAACCTCTAAGTTGCATTCGATATGTAACACGGAGTTTATTTTTCCAACAACAAACCAAATTTTCTGAATATATTAAGTGCAAAAGACAAAAGGGAATAGGTATCTTAAAAATCTTACATACCAGTCTAACAGCTCTGTTTAAATAAACCATACCACGTATGTAAACATGAGCAGGCATGACAGAAAAATGCAGCATAATAAGCTGATGAGATAACTATAAGCATCTTTTTCCTATTACCGAAACTTCAGGTACTGCTAATGACATCCAGAAGAGGCTTATGGCTGTTCCTCTTTTGATTGTTCTGTCTCATCAAGAATAATGGCTTTGGAAAGAGAGTAAAGATTTGCTGACTTAGAAGACATTTTTTATGTTTTAACTACATGACCGTTCAGACAGGATTTAAGTGTTATGGGAGAAATTATCATTGGAATAATGGTTTTTCCAATATTGATCATTAGTACCTCGAGTGAATTTTTCAGTAATTAAATATACATCTACTACTCATGAGAATAATTATAATAACTATAGGAGATTTGTTTATCTTAACAAGATTATGCTTTTACAATTTGATATGCTTCTTCCAGATTCTTAGACACTGACTTCATCTTCTAGCTTGCTGGTCCTACAGGGATCCTCAGAGATTTACTCAGGAGGGACAAACTATTGCTTTCATATAATTATGAAATGGAATCTAATTATTCATTGATGTGTTTTCAAAGTGACATTTTCCATGTGTACTGAATTTGCTTGCATTGTTTCTTAATTATATATTCATTTTTATTAATCCTTGAGTAGCTCACTAATATGTATTAAAGGACTGAATATTCATTCAAATATATTTGATTTCATATATTTATTATTAATATACCCCATAAGGGCTTACCATGTGCCAGCTACTGCTCTAGGCTTTTAGGATTCGTCAGTGGATAAAGCAGAAAAAAGATGGCTGTAGAAAAGTTTATTGAGCTATTTCTTCATTCCTTTTATGACTAAACTCATAATTATTATTGTAAATATTACCATTATATTTACAGAGTACCCCTTAGATATCTGTCCCTCGAATTCAAAGGGTAATTTGGGGGGAGGGGTGTCCCTGGAGGAATGAAAACTTGCCTGATGGAGACAGGAGGAAACACTAATAGTTGCACACAGTGCATTAGGATCTATAGCAGAGGTTTCAGCAAGGGATTTCTGAAAGGCTTTAGAGCATTCTTGAAAAATATTGCTTGGGATAAAACTGCAGTAAGATGGCTCCCCGTCTCAGCATTGCCTTCAGAGAGTTCCCTTCTCTGACACTGTTTTTCTTCATCTTCTATTCAAACCATAAACCATTATTTTCAAATGGTCCAAACAGCCTTAGGTCAGAATTAGGTGAGAAGATCCTAGGAACAGGTAAAATATCAAATGGAATTTTACTAGGTTTAAATTTAAATTAAAAAATTTTTGACAGTATTACACTGACTTTCTCTAATCTTTCAGAAAGTTTGGCCAGTTCTATTCTAAATCATTGACTGTTTTCTTTGCTAGTGACTGGAGTTTACAATATTATTCTCATCACTTCCTGCTAATGCAGAATTGTAACTAATACATTTAAAATGCATAACTTCTTCACCTGATTTTTAATTAAAAGGTACTTTATGTGAATTGAACTGACCTTTCCTGGAATAGAACCCTCACAATTTTCGTAGGGCTGATTCTCAACTCCCTCTCTGTCTTCAGCCAGGCTGTGCAGGAGGACATTCACTCTACACTAATGCCTGCCCAGGTTTGGACTATAGTATCCAGATATATGATGGCGATAAAACTGGCCTGTGACTCAAGTCATACAAACATTCTGACATACATGGTGATTATCTTGTTCTCCTAATTTAAAAAATATGTCCTGTATTTTTGGAATGTGATTTTTGTAGAGTGTGTGCACACACGCATGTGCATGTGCGTGTTTGTGTATGTGGAGAGTAAGAGATTAATCAGCTTTGGAACTCAGATCATTTCACAGCTCTCTAAACATGGCATACAAGAGGTGCTTACTTTAAAGTCAAAATCACTCCCCAGCAATTAACACTGCCAGATTAATATACGAAAGTGCAGTGAATTTGTCACAGGTTTCCTAACCCAGATGGTTAGTGCACAATTATGAAGTACAAACAAATGATGATGGTTGTGTGAGTCACATGGACTAGAAGAAGTCTTCTGAGCTGCCTTTCCTAAAAGGCAGGCTTAAAGGTGGGAAGGCTGATTGCTGAGGTTTCAGCCAGAAGGAAAGCTAGCTCCAACAGTGGCTAGCTGCCAGAGGCACTGAAAGATAGGATTATCAGGACTAATGTGTTTCAGTATCAACAGCATCAGCAGCACTTGGGAACTTGTGAGAAATGTGACTTCTCAGGTCCCACAACAGATCTACTGAATCAGAAACTCTGGGGTGAGGGCTAGCACTCGGTAGTTTAACAAGTCCTTCAGGGGAACTTTCTTGCTAAAGTTTGCCATCCACTGCATTTACCCCTGTTTCAGGCTCAAACCACAGCTTTGATGGCACTGAGTATACCACTTTTGCTGGTATACTCAGTGGCAATTGGCCCTCCCACTGAGATTGCTCCTAACTAAAATCACATAGGCTGGTGTATAAACCAAAACAGCAATTTTTAACTTGAGTGGTGGTTTGGCTGTTTTTCTCTAGAGGTACTGAGGCTCATGTCCTCTGTTTGGGGTCCTACTCCACCCGTTTTTATCTCATGGGACCTAAACAACTCAAACCAAGACTCAGAATGTGATATCCTGAGCAAGGAATTAGAATAAACCAAGACAGATGATCTTATAGGACTTTTTACCCTTTTCATTGTTACTTGGATGTTCATGTCCTTCATGTCATTTCATGTCATTTCATCATTTCAAGAAATGATGAAATCATTTGCTTTTTGAGTCCATTTTTCTTTTTAATTTTAGGTTGGCCATCCATTTCCTCTAGTATTTCTTTTCTACAGATGTGTTAAAATGCCTGATTAAATAGGTAGTTTGCTAAATATAAATATCCACATCTCTGAAATAAGGAAATATTCTGTGCTTATTTATTAGTTTAATATTCGGAGAGCTACTTTGTGCTTGCCTCCTACTTTTTGTGGAAAGCTGGTGTCTCAGTGTTCCCCCAAGTATCAACTACACAAAATGGACCCCTCTAGATTCTTCTAGTTTATAGCCAGAGTGGTAAATATAATTTATTGCCCAAACTGGGACACTCTTGAAAGTGAGAAGGCAACTATTTCTAATTATGGCAAATGGACATGTGGACAGATTTAAACAATTATCTTAGTTCACTGTAGCTTGTATTTCTTGTTCAGAATCTCTTGTGAGTTTGTTGGGTAACACCTAAAAGGATGAGGTAGAAATTTTAAAATATAAATTCAACAATGCTTACTTTTGGTTTCTAACAGAAAAGCAAAATTTTACGTAGAACATGAAAACTCTGTAGTCTCTATTCCATTTCAAAAGTAGTATTAACTCTCTAATCCAGAGGTCATAAGCTCAAGTTATTTATCAAAATTACCAGTGGAGCTTTTAAAAAATACCAGTGACCCTCCAAAATTCCAATTTTGGAGACAGGGTTGAAAAACACTACTCTAATCACGTATCACATGAAAGTAGTTCCAGCGTTTAACTCTATTGAGTGGCAAAACATACCTTCTGCCAATTTCCAATGCATCTACGGCTAAGATGAAATAGTTTCATCAATTATCTAGGGAAGTGAACTTCAAAAACAAAGCCACTGGAGTGACACCATCAAGATGGACTGTAAGACAGCCCCTGGAAAAGTCTCCTCTCATAAACAATGAATAAAAGGACAAATCCCACTTGTCTAGAACTCTGTAGGATGACAGAATCTGGAGAAGGGCCCCACAACACTGAATCAAAGAAAAAAAAACACCAAAAGAGAAGGTAGGAGATCTTCTACTCAGATCTGCTTGTCCAGATCCCTCCGCTCACTTGATCCCAAGCAGCTTAAGAGTCACACAGCAGCAGCACGATCTCCTGCCAGACCACAGAGCCACTCACAGTAGCATGTTAGAACCTCAAGCATATACAGGCACAGGATCCCAAGGCTGCATGCAGCCATGGTGGGACCCAAACAACTGGGGAAGCTGTGCATAAAAAAGGGCACCAGGAAACAAAAGAGAGCTGCAATGCCGATCTCATCCCTGGGGCATGGCATCCTAATAAAAGAAATAAAAGAGACCTGCAGCAAAACTGTTGGCAAGAAGGGCAAACACCCAACGTGATCTCTAATTGCTTGAGCACCTAGAGGCAAAAACGGTCATTAAATGTTGATCTTATCTGGCTCTCTGGGGTGGGACACCCTAGCATGGAAACCAAAAAAGACTTGCAGCAGTGGCAAGTAGTGCACACATCCAACTTGGACTCTAATTGCTGGAACACCTAGTTGAAAAAATGGGCCTTTTTGAATGTTGACCCCATCTGGCTTTCTGGGGCTGGATACCCTAATGAGAAAGTTACCTAAGGTAGGAAAGACTCACAGAAAAAAGGGGAAAACTGAACTCCTGTAGGGCAAGATGGGCCTCAGGACTGAAAAGTATAATGAAAAGGTGGCCCTGAGTGAGGGAGAGCAGTTGAACAAATCATAGGAACCAGGGAGAAAATTCTGCACAAAACAAACAGAACAGATCAGGATTCCCAGAGGAGAAACAAAAAAGAGAAGCTTTCTTTTGGAGGTAAAACAATTGCATATAAAAGGTCAATCCTACAAATTGCACTGTACATCCTGGACAAGAAAAAGGTGCATTAGACCTGATAAAATCTGAACAGGTAAATACAGTCTGCTCTAAAGGGTCAGTATAAGCTGGACTAATTGTCAAATAAGATCCTTAACACATATCGAATCCATAGTAAAACTCTAGGCAAGAGGGAAAACTGACTTTCATAGTTAGTACATCAAAATGACCAGATGCCCTGACAGCAGCAAAAAAATTACAAACCATACTAAGAAACAGGAAGATATGGCTCAGTCAAGGGAACAAATTAAAACTTCAGAGGAGACACAGAATTTGGAACAACTAATCAAAGAAGTTCAAATGTATCTCTTAAATCATTTCAAGGAGATGAAGAAAAACATAGAAATAAACTAATTATGGATACAGAACTAAAATATATTAAGAAGACAATGTGTGAACAAAAAGAAAAATTAGAAAGTTTAAAAAGAAACATAATAGAAATTATGGGGATGAAAAGCACAATGATGGCGATTAAAAATACCCTAGAGGCATACAACTGCAGAAGAATGAATCAGCAAACTAGAGCACAGGACAATCAAAATCAAACATTCAGAAGAACAGATAAGAGAAAAGAATAGAAAAAATTTTATTAGTGTCTAGGGGACCTCTGTGACATCATGAAGCATACCAACACATGCATCATGGCAGTCCCAGAAGGAGAAGAGAAGAGAAAATGAGTAGAAAGAATATATGAGGAAATAATGGCCAAAATTTTCCAACTCTTATGAAGACGTAAATATACTTGTCCAAGAAGCACAATGTATTCCAAACAGCATAAACCCTAATAGACCTACTCCAAGACACATATTCAGAATGTCAAATGCCAAAGATAAAGAGAGAATTCTGAAAGCAGCAAGAGAAAAGCGATTTTTCACATAGGAGGCACCCTCAATAGGACTAAGTGCCGATTTCTTATCAGAAACCATGAAGAAAGCAATGGTATGATATATTCAAGGTAATGAAAGAGAAAAATTGCCACCCTTAAATACTTTATCTGGTAAAACTGTTCTTTAAAAATGAGGGAGTGTTTAAGACATTTACAGCTAAACAAAAGGGAATGTTTATCACCAAAAGACCTGCCCTAGAAGAATTGCTAAAGGGAGTTCTTCAGGTTGAAAGGAAAAAACAGGAGAGAGTGGTTTACAGTAATATGAAGAAGTGAAGATCTTCAGTAAAGGTAACAAAATAGGTAAATGCAAAACTCAATAGTACTGTATCCCAATATATAATTCTACTCTTTAATCCCTATAAGAGGATACAATTGAATAAGAAATAAGAAATAATCATATTTCCTGATAACAGACATGCAAAATATAAAGAGGTAATTTGGGACAAAAATCACATAAAGAGAGGAAACAGAGTGGTAAGGGAGCAAGTAGGTATATGCTAATCGTGTTAAGCTACTATCTTTACAAACTAGTAGGTTATAGACTTAGGTTATATAATACAAACCCCAGGATAACTACAAAGAAAGTATTTAAAAATACACAGAAACAGAAATGAGAAAGGGATCAATTAGATACATCAAAAAAGATCAACAGTACACAAAAGGAGCCTGCAATAAAGGAAAAGAGACACAAAAAAGATATAACATATAAAAAACAATGCACAAAATGGCTGTAGTAAGACCTGCCTTTACAATAAAAACACTGAATTTTAATAGATTAAATCCCCCAATCAAAAGACACAGATTGGCAGAATGGATAAAAAAATATGATCTTATTTATAAGAGAATCACCTTAGACCCAAAGATACAAATACCTTAAAAGTGAAAGGATGGAAAAGATAATCCATGCAGATAGCAATCAAAAGAGAGCTAGGCTACTATACTAATATCAGACAAAATAGACTTTAAGTCAAGAGCTGTTACAAGAGACAAAGAAGGACACTATATTAATAAAAGGGTCAATCCATCAAGAAGAAATAGCAATCATAAATATTTATGCACCTAACCACAGTACACCAAAATATATGGGGAAAACACTGGCAAAATAAAAGGAAGAAATAGACACCTCTACAATAATAGTTGGAGACTTTGATACACACTTTCATCAATAGACAGAACATTTAGATAGAAGATCAACTGGGAAATAGAGAATTTGAATAATATGAAAAATGAACTAAACCTAACAGACATATACAGAACATTGCACCCTCAAACAGCAAGTTATACACCCTTCTCAAGTGCACATGGACTGTTCTCCAGGAAAAACCACATCTTCGGTTACAAAACAAGTCTCAATAAATTTAAAAAGATTGAAATTATCAAAGCATCTTTACTGACTACAGTGGAATGAAGCTGGAAATCAATAACAGATGGAGAACTGAAAAATCCACAGATATATGGAAGTTAAACAAAGAAATCACAAGGGAAATCAGTAAATGTTATGAGATGAATGAAAATGAAAGCACACATATCAAAACTTATGAGATGCAGTGAAGGCAGTGCTCAGAGGGAAATTTATAGCTTTTGATGCTTACATTAAAAAAGGAGAAAGTGTTCAAACCAAAGACCTACACTCACACCTGAAGGAACTAGGAAAAAAAAAAAAAAAGCAAACTAAACCAATGCAAGCAGAAGGAAAGAAATAACAAAGATTAGAGCAGAAATAAATGAAATAGAAGACACACACACACAAAAACAGCATAAAAAAAAGTTAGTTCATTTAAAAGATCAATAAAATTGATAAACATTTAGTTAGATTAACAATGGAAAAAAGATAGAGGATGCAAATAATATCAGAAATGAAAGGGGGACATTTCTCCTGACTCCACAGAAACAAAAGGAATCATAAAGAGGATACTATGAACAACTATATGCCAATAAATTAGACAACTTAGATGAAATAGACAAGTTTCTAGAAAAACACAAATGACTACACTGACTCTAGAAGAAATAGAATATCTCAGTAGACCAGTTACAAGTAAAGGGATTGAATCCATCATCAAAAACCTCCCATTAGAGAAAAGCATGGGACCAGATGCTTTCAAAGGTGAATTCTACCAAACATTCCAAGAAGAATTAATACCAATCCTGCTCAAATTATTCCAAAAAATTGAAGAGGAGGCAACACTACCTAACTCATTCTATAAGGTCAACATTACCCTAAGAGCAAAGCCAGATAAAGATACTACAAGAAAAGAAAAAACAACCAATATCCCTTTTGAAAAAAAGATGCATGCAAAAATCCTCAACAAAATACTAGAAAACTGAGCCCAACAACACACTAAAAGAATTATATACCATGATCAAGTGGGATTTATCCCAGGTATGCAAGGGTGGCTCAACATAAGAAAATCAATTAATATAGTACAAGAAATTAACAGGAGGAAGGAAAACAAAACAAACATGATCATCTCAATTGACAAAGAAAAGGCATTTTACAAAATCCAGCACCCTTTCTTGCTAAAAATACTTAGAAAACTAGGAATAGAAAGAGATTTCCTCAACATGATAAAGGGCATCTGTAAAAAACCTACCACTAACATCATATTCAGTGGTGAAAGACTGGTCTTTACCTCTTAGATCTAGAACAAGACAAGAATGCCAACTGTCACCATGCTTTTAAAGATTGTACTGGACTTTCTAGCCAGAGCAATTAGGCAAGAAAGAGAAATAAAAGACATCGAAATTGGAAAGGAAGAAGTAAAACTTTCACTGTTTGCAGAAGACATGATCCTACATATAGAAAGTCCCAAAGAATCTACAACAAAGCTACCAGAGCTAATAAACAAATTCAGCAAAGTAGCAGGGTAGACAAACAGCATGAAAAATAATAGGTAGTGTTTTTATACACTAGTGATTTGAACAATCTGAAGAGGAAATTAGAAAAAAAATTCCACTTACAATTGCAACTAATAGAGTCAAATAGCTAGGAATAAATTTAACTAAGGATGTAGAGGACTTATACACTGAAAACTGAGAGACATTGCTAAAAGAAATCAAAGAAGACCTAAATAAATGGAAGGGCATTCACCATGCTCATGGATTCAAACACTAAATATTGTTAAGATGTCACTTCTACCCAAAGCAATTTACAGATTCAATGCAATCCCAACCCAAATTCCAACAGCCTTCTTTGCAGAAATGGAAAAGCCAATTATCAAATTTATTTGGAAGCCTAAGAGGTCCTGAATAGCTAAAACCATCTTGAAAAAGAAGAACAAAGTTGGCCTCACACTTTAAAATTACAGTGGTCAAAACAGCATGGAATGGACTTAATGACAGATATATAGACCAATATAATTGAATCGAGAGTTCAGAAATAGATCCTTATTTTTATCTTTGGCCAACTGATTTTTGACAAGGGTACCAAGTCCACTCAATTGGGAAAAATAGTCTCTACAACAAATGGTGCTGGGAGAACTGGATATCCATATGCAAATGAATGAAGGGGAATCTCTACCTCATACCATATACTAATTAACTCAAGATAGATGAAAGAGGGGAGTGGGTGTAGCTCAGTTAGTTAAATGCCTGCTTCCCATGTACAAGTCCTGGGTTCAATCCCTGGTGCCTCCTAAAAAAAAAAAAAAAAAAAAAATGGATGAAAGACCTAAATATAAGAACCAGGACTATAAAAATCCTAGAAGAAAATGTAAGGAACCATCTTCAGGAACTTGAGTTAAGTAATAGACCTAATCCAAAAGCATAAGCAGCAAAAGAAAAAATAGATAAATGGTACCACAGCAAAATTGAAAAATTTGTGCATCAAATGACTTCATCAAAAAAGTAAAAAACAACTTACAGAATGAGAGAAAATATTTGGAAATCACATATCTGATAAAGGTTTAATTTCCAGAATATATAAAGAAATTCTACAGCTCAACAACAAAAAGACAAACAACCCACTCAAAAATTGGTCAAATCGAATAGGCATTCTCTACAAAAGATACACAAATGCCCAAAAAGTACAGGAAAAGATGCTCAACACTAATGATCTAATAGCATTCAGGGAAATGTAAACCAGAACCACAATGAGACACTACTTTACACCCACTAGAATGGCTACTATTGAAAAAACAAAAAATACCAAGTGTTGGGGAGGATGCGGAGAAATAGGAGCACTCATTCATTGTTGGTGGGAATGTACAGTGGTGCAGTGGCTGTGGAAATCAGTTTGGTGGCTCCTCAGAAAGTTAAGTATAGAATTACCATATGACCTGGCAACCCCACTTCTGGGTATATTCTCAAAAGAATTGAAAGCTGGGACTTAAACAGATATTTGCACACTGATGTTCAGGTGGCATTATTTACAATTGCCAAAAGATGGTAGCAACCCAAGTGTCCATCAATAGATGAATGGATAAGCAAAATGTGGCATAGACATACAATGGAATAGTATGTGGCCATGAAAAGGCATGAGGTTCTAATGCATGTGACAATATGGACGAACCTTGAAGAGCTCATGTTGAGTGAAATAAGCCAGATACAAAGTACAAATATCGTATGATCTCACTGAATTGAAACAGAATAAGCAAATTCATAGAGTCAGAAACTAGAATACAGGCTATCAGGAGCTGGGGAAAGCTACGGAAAGCTTAACTGGTACCGAGTTTCTATTGGGGGTGATGGAAAAGTTGTGATAATGGATGATGGAGATAGTTGTACAAAATTATGAATGTAATTAACATCTCTGAATTATATATCTGAATGTGGTTTAAGGAGGAAATGTTAAGTTGTATATATGTTAGTAAAATAAAAATAAAAAAAAAACAAAGTCACTGATTATAAGTTGCCCTAAAACCCTTTCTGACATGCTCATTTGGTAGAAGCTGAGTGTTGAGAAAATGGGAGATGATATGACAGCTGCGTAAGGTGGATGTATTTGTAAGACGCCATTTGAGTGAGAATTGAGTCCTGTGAGTTGTGAGGGTGAGGAAAGGACGGTGTAGGAAGGGAGAGTTTTTACCTGCAAGTCTTCTGAGAGACTCCTGAGAGCCCAAAGCGTCAGAGACCCCTGGGGGTGTAGCCTTAACGGAGGACCATGAATAAAAGGGATTCTGACCTTAGCTTTGCTGAGATTAAGACCCACATAGTTAATTGCCTGGCTCAGAACTCCGGAGAAGCTTACAATTAGGTTTGGGAGAGGAAGATAGGGAAAAAAATAAAACAAATGAAACAGTCATACCTCATACAAATTAGTACATACTTAATAACACTGTGTGAAGCAGACACTAAAAGATGCAGCAACTGAGAGGACTTTAGGAGAGTTGAAATCATTAGAGGTGGTTTCAGACGGGATGTGTTGGTTTGATATATTAAGTAGAATTAATGGCTCTCCTAGCATAAATACATCAATGCCACAGCATAGCATATTAGGTGTCCCATACCTGGCCCCAGGCAATCTTTCAATAATTATACCTTGAGGCATTTTCCTCCTTTTTTCCTCACTTGCCATCCCAGCCATGCACTCCATGGTTTATTTAGGCCATTTTTTTCAGACAAGTCTTGCATCTTGATAACATCGTGTCATTGTTTTTGTTTTGCCCCTGCTTGTTATGCATGACCTGGCCTGAATGCTTGGCTAATCTCCTTTCATACTTTAAAACCCAGTTCAAATATCATCTCCTCTGGAAAGCCTTCTTTGACCTCAGCGAGATAACATTAATCACCAGATCTGTTTTGACAGAGCACTTTCAACATATATACCTTGCTTAGCATGATTAACCTGATGCTAAAATTGTTTATGTATTTCTCTCCCCACCAGACCAGGAGCTCGATGCCCAGGGGCCGCATCTCATTCTTGTTTTTATTCTCACTGCTACACCTGGTAGAACTCTGGCTGCTGGGCACTCTAGATATTTATCGAATATTGTTGAATCAAATGAAATTTCCAATAATTATTCATATTTATGACATCTTTATTAAAAAAATATAAACTTTTTTTAATTTCTAAACTTCACTAGAAAAGGTGTTTCCATTAAGTGCATCACTATAGCTCCCAAAAGTCTAAGCTGTGAAACTATAGGGTGAGGCAAAAATCTCTGTGAACCTACGTTTAACATGGACTGTATAACACTGATAACCTTTTTTTTTTTTTAAATGAACAATTATATCCTTTAAGCAAAGCTCTTTGATTTCACATACTTATGCATTCTTTTGTTAAGAGTAACATATTTTCTTTTAGATATGCCTATTATGCTCAATACACATGCTTTGACCATATCCAGCAATATGGAATTTTGTAAACAAATATCTACTCTTGTAAAGTGCTCTGCATGGTGGGAAAAATAAACCCAGCTGAGTGATTGTCATAGTGAGAAACAATAACAGAGTGCATGACTAGATGTGTGTGGAAACGTGTGGATAAGTGAATTTTAAAATCAATTATGTACCACATAATGCAAAAATGACCTACCAAGGCATTGAAACACCTTAACTTTTAAAAATTAGGTTTACAGGATAGGCTGTGTAAAGTAAGATGTGGCTGAGTGGATTTTTTTTTTACAGGGAAATAATGGGTAAGTTTCAAGGATCGTGTTGTGCTAAGATTACAATGCATTAGAAAACTTGACATTTCAACTTTTTTAGCCCACAGTAAGCATGGTGGCTTCAACAGTCCTAGTTATCAAAGGCAAGAAGCTTATTAAGACCTAATTATGAAGGCAGGGCAATCAATCCAGTAATATTCCATTATAGAGCTCTAAGTCCTTGCAAAATCTTTGAGAAATTAGGGCTAATTCTAGAGTATACCACATGTATACGTCAGAAATTACATATGTGATATGAAGTACGAATCCTTTGCCCTCTGGTAGTGAAGATAATGCTACTCATAGTGTATTGTCTAGTAGGAACACATTGAGTTTACCTGATCAGCTTTTGACCAATAGGATGCATTTACAAAGCTACTAGCAAAGTTATGAACACATTTGTGGAGATGGTTGCAATCTGACCCACGCTGGCTAGTCTTGAATAAGTGTCCTCACAGGGACATAGCACAGGGATCTGGGGTGCCAGGCCACTGTGATCTGTAATATATTAAGGGGTGCCTGGAAGCCTATTGGCAAAGGTCCTGCCCTCCTCCTGGCCTGTCTCCCTAAGTAAAGCAGGAGAATAGAAAAATCATGTTGCTCTCTGGAAGCCATCCTACTGTCTTGGCATCGGTTCCAGCAGGCTGCCCAGCAGTCTGGGGTCTAGCAGTGATTGTTGATTGGTGCATAGTATCTCTGCCTGCTCAGCAGTCTAGTTTTTGCTACTTGATGTCATGGTAGTATATTCTAGAACAGCACACTATACTAGTAAAACAGCTAGAAACTTTCCAGGATGTTCATGAGATTAGAAAATTATATGATGTTGAAGATAATGAAAATACTGCTATTTTTAATAATGCTATCTTATCATGGAAAGCACTATAGTGATTTCAAAACACATACACACATGCACATAGATTCATCTAATTATTACAACAATTTGCAAGGTAAGAAGGACATGTGTTATTAAATCCACATGATGAAAAGGAAGCAGAAGTTTGCAGCACTCTGTCATTCATTAATATCTTCAACAAATATTTATTGAGCAGGTATTATGTGCCAGGAATTATTGCTGGGAATAGAGCTGGGGCTAGCATAAAACAAAACAAATTCCCTTAGTTGGGAGCCAGACCAAAAATACACAAACAACCTGATAAATAAAATACACCCTGATAAGTTAAGTAGAGAAGCGGAATGTGCATGGTTTCAGGTGAAGATGGTTAGAATTTTAGATAAATTGATAAGGGAGCACCTTACTGATGTTGTGAAGGAAGTTACTGTGTGAATACCTGTGGGAAGAGCACCCTGGGAAGTGGAAAAAGCAAATGCCAAGGCTCTGGGTGAGACCATGTCTGGCAGGTTTGAGGAACAGTGAGCAGCAGGTCTGTGTACTGGAAGTAGATCTCACATCTTCTGATTTCACAGCCTTGCTTGCTCAGCCAGATTCCAGGAGACCCAGGCAGAATATGTATTATTGCCACACTGTATCTTTGATTTCCTCCATCCACAGGAACCACTCTTAAATCAGTAAATTGTTGCACATTGTTGTGAATCATTCAGTCACAATGTGGAGTGCACTCTGCTACCGTCAGTTCACGGGAAGAAAGAAAATTCACAACTATGACCCTCATTGATTTAACAGCCACAGGGGACCGGAGAACACAAAGTCCTGGGGGAAATTATCACCAGAATAGAACGTCTAGACAAACACTGACCAAGAAGCTCTGTCATTACAGAGCAATGTAAGAGACAAGGGGTGCAGCGGTGGAAAGTGATAGACTGATAGCCACATGTGTGAAGCCAGGTGTTTTAAGGGGGGCACTTCTTTATCTTCCCCAAGCTGCCAGAGGTCCTGCCCCAGCAACTTGCTGCAAACTTAGAGATTCTCTCTTCCCCTAGAGACCTAAGACACTACTAGTATTATTTGTCTAGATCCCTCTGAATTCCCTGAGGGTAAGATTTCCATCTGCTTCACTTTCCTTAATCCCTACCACTCCATCTAGCCCAATGCCAGGCATAGAAAAATTGATCAGTGAAGTTTCAATACATTAATAAATTAATTTTGAGGCTAACAGGTAAATATTTGGCAGAGAGGAAGCAAAAATAAGTTGACATAAAATCTTAAACTTATTTCCTTTCTTCCTTTTTCCTTTTTTCTTTGCCTTTTCCTATGTCACCCAACACTAACTTCATTTATCCTGGTTTCTAATTTCTGTTCCTCTGGTACTATGGAAAAATCAATGCCATTTCTTAATCAACTTGCTATTTTTGACATGACCATTTCATCTTTACAACTCTTCTCAAGACTGCAAAATGTATTTACAATCCTTCATTTCTGCACTCAATACTATCTGTTGTTGTTGTTTTTTGTTGTTGTTACAGGCCCTTCACACATTCTTCTGCCCGAAGGTGTGAAAAGGCCCCACATCTTTTCCTTTTTCTACTCATTAGTCTCCATGCTTTTCAAATCCCACAATTCTCATATCTTTCTTCTCTTCCTATACAGACTACAACTGAATGAACTTTTCAATTCTTCCCATTCATATTTTATACTACGGATAAAAAAATTAAAATAATTTTGCCAAATTTTACCAATGGAAGAAATTTAAAATCTCTCTCGAAAGTGCTAACATTTCCTTATTACTTGAAAGAAAACATTTTAACTAAATTTCAGGATTGTTTATCAATGGTGGATTTGGAGTAAGATGCTGTATGATTTGGGCAAACACTTAAACTCAGAGACTCAGTCATCTTCTAGGGTTGTTAAGAATTCAATGAAGAAAAGTCAGCAAACAAAATGTTATATAAATGTTCAGCAATGATATTTTACTGGCATATGGGCCTTTCAAGTAACACTGATTAAATCTATTTGGCAAAGACCATTTACACTTTGCAAAGCAGTTATCTGTATTATAACTAGTGTTTGTAGTTATTACATTGGCATGTGCCCAGCAATATTTGCAAATTTAAAAGGAAATTTCTCAACCCACATTACTCCTAAACATATTGTGTTATTTGTTTTACATGGATCAATAAAATTCTTGATAATTTTTACATAATACTTTTCTTCTACACAACTTGGCTTTTGTAGGTGAAAGAAGATCAGGAAATATACCTTTATTTGTCTTCTTGTCACTTCTTGGGAAAAAACAGAAGGATACTGAATAGAAAGGAAAAATAAGTATCACTGGTGATTTTGAGTGTATTCAACAAACTGGTTTGATTAGAAACTAAGATCCTACCTTATTTTATTTACCTATATTTTTGAGCACTGCAAAGAACAATGTATTTAAATATTTTAGTAATATTTAATTACTTGGTCATTTGACAATTTGTGGCTTTTAGCAATTCTCAGTCCTGTTTCCCCATTTTATTATCCCTTAGCATCATCCAAGAATAACAATGCATTTAAATAATGTTCAATGGCTTACTAAGGTGGACCTATTGGGTGCTCATAAATAGAGGAACTAGAACTTGGGTTTCCTCATTAGACTTTTGTAACAATTAATACTATTCAAGCAGTTTAATGATAATATAATTCAGAATTTATAAAAACCATTGCAGATTTTAAGTTCCTTTCTTACCTTTAATCTTAGTTTTAAGAAGTACAATCCATAAACTTCTCAGTGGTGACTAATGATAGTTACTATTTATTGCAGACTTTGTTATATCATGCATTTTATACATATCACTTGTAGTCCTAACAACTAAGACAGACAGGTACCTAATAGTAATCAAGACCAAGATTCAGAAAGTTTAAGCAAATTGCCCAAGGGCACATAGATAAGGTTTATTTAAATTTAACCTTATTCAAAATTGGACATAAATGACATGTAGAAATACTAACAGAGGAAAAGTCATAAATAAAAGAGAAATCCAGAAAAGTGGAAAATGAGATGACTCTAGGAATAGGAAATAATAATACAAATTTCATGTCAGAAAAAATAAAGTTGGGCTACTCTGAAATTCCTATTGGTTAAAGCAGTAAGAGAAAAATTATCATTTTAAGAAATACATTTTCCATTAGATTAAAAGCTTTTGCTTGGGAACCAGCTTCTCCTGACTCTGAGTCCTCTAAAGAGGACCATGTGTGATATAGTGGAGCACTGCCTCCACAGTATCTCCACAACAAATCCAACAGTGAACTCAACCCAGACAGTTCTACTAATACCCCTCAGTGTAGATGGCTGGTAAGACTCAAGAGTGTAATTCTGTAAAAACAATGCTGCAAATGTTCAAAACGATATGGCCCAGGTTTTCAGTGCAATAATTCAAGAAAACACCTTATCCAGGCTGAAGGGACGAGTGGTCTATGTGTAACATCTTATTTATTTTTTTGATTAAGAACTAAAAACAATGAGCTCATCATTACTGCTATTGATGGAACCTGGAGGTCAGGTATTCTAAGTTGCTGGTTCACAGCAGATCTATTTTCTTTGACAATCCTTTGGGTGGAGGGTAGAGCTCTGAGGCAAGGCAGTCTCTAGGTTAAAATGTGAACTTGCATAGGACATACCCAGCATAGCATCCTGGCTCTAGCACTTCCTGGGGGTATGATCTTGAGCTCTCTGAGGCTCATGCTCCTCCTCTGTAAAATGGGAACTATAATTGCACTCGTCTCTTAGGAATGTTATGACAATTACATAATCTGTGAAGATACCTTATTTTTATTAATATCATTAATTCATATTGCTGACATCCTCTTCTGAAATTACAGATCCTACAAGACGCTTTGCTTGAATGTATGTGGACATGGACGTGGTAGAGGACATATCTGTGGGTAAAGCTATTTTTTTGAAAAACTGCCTGGTTTTAGCACAAGAGCCAACAGCTGCTGGAAGCTCCAGATTTCTACACAATTAATAAGCGGTTAAGTTGGGATACACCTTAGATCAGCCTTGGAACCAAAGCCTGTATCTTTTTCCCTCTTTCCTGCTCCCTACCTGCTTTAAATATTTTCACTGTATTCCACAAAGATTCATTCCCTAATTGGCTTTACTATTTCTAAATTTAGGAAGAATTCTGAAAAACAATTCTTATAAAACAAAAGTTTTTCAAGGGTGTTTTATATCTACCAGATGGACAAGAGGAAGAATGGTGTCTGCAAACACTTGATGATCTTAACATATATTTTATTTATTTTTATTAAAAGACCCTGAAAAGCCTTATGATTTTAGGTTCTAAGAAACTAAATTACACAAATGTTAGCAAAACATTTACATTTGGTATGTGCATTTAACAAGCAATTTCCTAGTTCCCAAAATATTTATTTTCAATATCCTGCTTGCTTTTTATGGCCAATCTACTCTATTTAAAATCTGTTCAACTTATAGAACCAGTAAATTACTTTTCCATAATTGCTGTAATTACAGTCCTCTTCATATGCTCATACTTATTTCTCATAATTCTACTACAGGAAAACATTTGTGATGAAATCCAGATACATCATGAGAATTTATGAAACAATGAGAATATTTCTCTAACATTCAAAACTATTATTTTTTTTTTAAATGTAAATACAATTATGTGCCCTATTGACAGGAAGCTATTCATAATGAATATATATGCCACTCTTATATTTGACCTATTAGGACTTTTTTTTTTTTTTTTTAAATATCTTAATAAAAATGTCCTAGTACAAAAGATTATCTCATATGATAGATACTCTTGGTGAGGGAAATAAAAAATTGTTGATTTATTCAAACAAAATCAAGATGACTAAGAGAAAAAAATCAAATTAAAATAATTTGATATCATGTCTCACCTATCAAACTGGCAAAAAGTTTTTAAGTATGAAAACATATTCTGTAGGGAAATAGTCACTTACATGTGGCTGGTGAGAACGCAACCCTTTTTGATGAAAATTTGTCAGTACCTACAAAACCACATATGTACTAACGGTTTTGATTCAGCAATCTCAATTCTAGGGTTCTACCCTGAAGATACTCCTCCAACAACATGAAAATACATAGGCGTTACGTTAATCATTGTACACATTATTTGTAATAGCAAACTATTCGAAGCAATATTGAATAAACAATGGAGCAGTATACAGCTGTGAAAAAGAATGAGGAATATCTCTTTGAACTGATCTGGAATGATTTCCACAACTAAGTAAAAAAAAGCAACGTGCAAAATGTATCTATAGTGTATATATATATGTATATATTATATACTTTTAAGAAGAAAGGGAAAAAAGAAAATTCACATGTATCTGTTCATTTCTGCAAAAGAAGTACAGAAAGGATAAACCAGAAACTGAGGAAACTGATTACTTATAGAGAGAAGTTGGGTGGGAAAGGGATGAAAAGAATGGGAGAATGAGAAAAGTGTTAAAGGGAGTGGCACATCTTATAATATATTTTTTGTATAGTTTTGACACATAGAACCATTGTAACATTTCACATACAACCCCAAAATAAAGACAAGATGAAAATCAACTAGGAAGTGAGAGAACCTAAAGTGAAATACAAACAGTAGCAAGTAAACCTACGTCTATTATCAATGAATAATATTACCACATTGAAGAGCATGGGGAAGAAAATAACCTAAGAAATTTTGAAAAACTGTATTTTGACTGAATACCATTAAACTAATGATAAAAAGAACTGTACACAAATTCTACACTTTATCTAGTAAATATGTTTCTTAAAGAGGTATGGATTAGCAACTCTAACTACTTTATGTATATTGAACAAATACATAAATATATTGTAAGTCATGAGACCCAGGTTTCTCAATGTTGGAGAAAGAACTTATAGTTAAGGAGGAAGGTGAGAATGAACGTTGTGGTGTTGAACTGCAATCAGTATGAATTCATGGATTTGAATATATATATGTAAATACATATATACAGATAGCTAATAAATATAAATGGGTGAATATGGGTGGAATGGTGTATATGTATATATTTACTTGCTCTGTTCATGGAGAGGGCTTAATACAATGATACTCCAGCAGCAATGAGCATCCTAGCACCCAGATCTTGGTTCCTATGTACCATTCTCCAACAACAGGGGCCAGTACTCTTTGGAGAAGAGGTTGATTCCAGAACTAGGGCAGGGAAAATACATGATGATCCTAGAATATGTTGTGATGGCAGAAAGTAAAGAAGTGTTCGAAAAATGAGGGGAAGCATGTCAAAAGGATTCATCATCCAAATGTAAGGAGCTCCCAATGGCCAGATTAGGAAAAATGTGAGCAACAAAATAAATACCAGTATTACTGGATTAAACCCAAAGAATATAATAAGTATACATAGGTCCTTAGTGATACAAACAAATAATTGAATATAAATCTTTGGGGGGAAAAGTGGGGAAATTTTCAATTAATACATGTAGAAGAAATGAAGGAAATACAAAAACCACCATTAGGCAAATACCACAGTATTAGCTGCTACAGGCAAGATTCTTCAATGGGCAAAAGTCTGAGGAGAAAAAGGACAATAACCTAGACTTTGAGTCTATTCATTAAAATATTTATCATTAACAAAGGGAAAGACTCATAAATTTATAGTGAAGAAACCCAGCCAATACTGCCTTAACCAAGTGACACACTGACATCACATACCACCAGATATGATAGATGAGAAGAACACATCTTAATTTCCATCGTATTCTTGACAAAATGCATGTGTAATCATGAGAGAACATCAGAAAAAATCCAAATTAAAAGACATTCTACAAAATAACTGATTAAAACCTATCAAATTCAAGCTCAGGAAAGACAAGGAAAGACTGAAAAACTGTTACAGATTGGAAAAGACTACAGAGACACAGCATTTAAATGCCTGTGGGATCCTGGACTGGCTCCTAAAACAGAAAAAGGGCAATAGGGGATAAACTAGTGAAATTAGAATGAGGTCTGAAATGAGTTAATAGTACTGTATCAATGTCAATTTCCTGGTATTTATTAATTTACTATGGTCATGTATGTTGTTAATATTAGGATAAGCCAAGTAATGGGCATACGTGAACTCTGTACCATTTTTTGCAACTATTCTGTGAATAGAAAATTATTTTAAAATAAAGTTAAAAGTAATTTTATTTAAGCAGATCAATATTGAATAATAACCATGTGTAAAGCTATTTCTTCACCATGGCCACTGAGATAAAAAACCCATGTGTCCAGTTTAATATAAATATTTAAAACCACTGTTGAGTAAGAATCCCCTAATTGGGAATTTGCTTATTCAGATAAGGCTAAAAGTTTATCTTTAAATGATAAATAAAAAGATTGTATATGTTCAGGGGAATGCAAAGTTTTTCTAAGTGAAATAGTTTAAACATGTTAGAAATGCTCTAAGCAAAAATAACATTTGGATTATGATTCATTCTTATTTTTTACAGCACAAAAAGATCATATGTAACATTCCCTGGCAATAATAGGTACCCAATAAAAAGTCAAGTGTACATCTAAAAGTAAGTCCTCTAATGCCAATGATTTAATGTCTGTGCTTTGCTCTTTCAATTAGTACAGACTACTCAGATTTTCCTGTATAGATGGATATAGATTTATCAGGAAGGGTTGCAAACACGCTCCTGAAGTGTCTTTGTAGCTCTCAAGTGGCTGATCCTTTGCCAGATTAATAAGTTTCAGATGAAAGAATTTCATTTTATAAGTAATTAGTCGAATGAGGCTTATACTTTATCGTTTTGCATTTCCAAACTACTAATTTCTCCATCTTAAAAATGTGCAGCTGTAGCTTTAAATTAAACTTTTCTTGTCTTACATTTTAAAGGTTGATATAACAAGTTTTTGATGAACACAGCAATCCAATGCCTGGTGATCACTGATCAAAATGGACAGGAATTGATGTATGGCACAGTGCAATTAAAGTGAATTTTTTTTATCCCGAGGCATTCAGGAGAAATGCAACTTAATATCTACCAATTCCACGTGGAAATTAACAATACCTTGTAAATAACTCCTCCAAATCATAATCAAAGGAAATGTAATAATTATTAAGCACAATTTATCATTAGATTTTTTTTTTAATGTTGCGTGGCCTTTATTAAACTCTTTGAAATTTTGATCTCAAAACGCAGGACACCCATGTGAGTTAAGAAAAATCGATGTAAATCCTCCTGGGGTGGTGGGGGCAGGGGAAGTGGCTGGAAGAGTGAATGCAGCCCATCGGCTCAACATTTGATCTGAGCCACAAGCCGCAACCTCAAATTATTGTTCACAGGCTTGACCTTTCCTCTCACTTTGTTCTGGCAGCTTTCCAAAGAGGGACAGGTGGTTTTAGGGCATTTTCTTAGGTTACAAATGAAATAATATTTCATGCTTTGCACTTTTAATGGGCTAAGCAGAAGGCATTTGACAAAAGTCACTATAGAGGTTCAGGGAAATAATTTATACTCTAGGGCACTCTTAAATCAGTAGCTTTCCAATATAGGATAAAAAAACAACAACAACTCACTACTCCTTCAAATGTTGCATTGCAAAAGCTGCATCATGTAGATCTACGTTGCTCCTTGTGGAACTCAAAGCACAGAAACCAATGAAGAGATGACATTGGGCCTTACATATTGTGTTTTCATTGTGACAGTTATGCCACAGGGCATGCAATGAAGTAAGGGCAGCTTTCTGATACATGGCATTCTTGCCATTGAAGCAAATGAATGTCCTTGGGGAAGTTTTTGGTTAAATTAACAAATTTCATGGCTCAATCTGAAATTCAAAACTCGGGGGTGGCCAGAAATGAACAAAGTAATCTTAGATTCTATGCATTTGGGATCACAAAAGCCAGTCAATAGAAAACAAATTTCCCCTTGGATTGATTATAATTATAAAACATCAATGTGTATGGTAAATATGACCACCAAGAGGTTCCTGAATCATGAGAAAATATATTTTGGGGATCAATCAAGGCCTGTCTGTGTTGAATCATTATGTCTCTGTTCAATCATGTTAAGCATTCCCATGTTTGCACAGTTGACATTCTAATTGCACTTAATTAAAGAGTTTGGGGATTATAGATGCAGGCTCATTCTAAGAATACATATTGATGATGAGCAGACTGTTAAATGTTTAACATTTGGGGGTAAAGACAGTATAATTACACAAGCAAGTAAAATGCAGGCATTTGTGTGGAGTCCAGGAGGGCGGATTCTGGACACAGTATGTCAGAGGTGATTAGAGAGGTTGGCCACAGAACCATTTGGGCTGTGGAAATCCTCCAAGGATTCTGGCAACCTCTACTCCTGTTCATGGACATAGAACACTACTATTTTCAATATGCAGTTAGAAATTTCCATTTTTGGTCCCAACAATTTCTCAAATTCAACAAATCCTAAACAGATTGACCACATTCATGTTTGGCACTGGCTTCAGTATTTGCTAATGGCATTGTCATTTTCTCAGGCATTCATCTCAGCCATACCGGATGCATTTCTTTCTTTGTCCTCCACATTTAGTCACCTATATTTAGACATGAAGTCCTATACATTTTTACTCCAAATTCTACCATCATTGCAATCTTCCTTTCTCTTTCCATGCTATGCTTAGATGGACCCTTTAGTCTCCTTAAAAACCATTCTCACCCAGCTGAATCCATCCTTTTCTTAGCTGCCAGATTTCCACCTACATCCTTCCTTGGATGAAGACATACTGGGATTTGTCATTGCCTATACGATGCAGTTTCAAGTATTGGGACTGACTCTGTTTCTTTCTAATTTCTAATTTCCATTTTCTGTTCATCCCTTCACAGGTTATTCACCTGAAAAAGGACATATCTCATTCCTTAGTGATTGACCTACATTATCTAGTTAAATCCTCACAATGCTAGAGGTAGGTAGTATTATCTCCAATTTCCTGATGGAAAACAGAGAAGCGTGCAGGTTAAATAATGTTTCCCGAATGATGCAGATGATAAATGGTGAAGTCAGGATTTAAACTCATGCAGTTACTCAAGGATCTGTGCTCTTAATCATGTCTTCTCCACTTAACCAAACTCTCCCCACTTTGAAATCACATCTGTGTACTTTGAAAAAAATTATAATTTCTCACGTCCAGGCACTGTGGTTTTTATTTTTTTGTGTGTCAACTGTGCCAAGTCTAGATCTAAGCACAAAAAGGCATCTAATAAATAATTCTTTTGAAGAAAATCAGATATATTCAGATGCTAAGCTACATCATGCAAATCATAGATATTTTAATGGTCTAAGCCTGTACTATCCAATAGTGCAAGTCACTAGTCACATATAACGATTCAAGTTTTAATTAGTTAAAAATAAATAAAATAAGAAATCCAGTTCATCAAACACACTAGCCACATTTCAACTGCTTAATAGTCATGCATTTTTAGCAGCTACCATATTGGACAGCACAGATATGGAATATTTCCATCACTGCAGAAAACAGCACTGGAGATATCAAATTATCAATTTCCCTTAAAGGCAGAGAATGATAGTTATTCCCCCAAAATTTTAGAGAAGCATAATTGAACAATAGTAAAGAATTTGGGCTCTGAAACCAAATCCTGGCATTGCAGCTTACACAATGTATGACACCGGACAGGTCACCTAACTTCTCCGTATCAGTTTTCCCCTCTATAAAATGGAGATCATAACATTGCCCACTTAATAGGGTTGTTGTAAGAGCTAAATGTACAGAGTGCTTAGAATATTGCCGGGTACAAAGTTAAGAGTGCAATAAATGTTAACATTATTACTATGTGCATAATGTTCTCCATATGGGACCCAGTGTCCTCAAAATAGAGGAATGAAGTTTCCTGCAACTGTCTCATAGTTCTAGAATTTGGATACTATGGTTGCAAGTGAGTAGCAAGACACAGCTAAACATTCTTTCACAGACAAACTTGGGAAGTACATATCTGGATCTTTAAACAATAAAGGGCAGTGTTAGGCACATGTTAAATCGGGTTACCTAGAACTTGCCAAGTATTTTAAATTCAGCCACAGGGATTCAATCAAAAACACTGCAAGGCTGATTAGGGAAGGGAAATATGTGCTTCACTTTGCAGATTCCTCTAGAAATTAGCCTTTGTGCAGGATCTATATGCTCAAAGTACACTGTGCATTGGCATTTCTAGAATCATTCTTGAGCAACCTTCTTAAGATTGTTGATTTAAGTTCTCCCCTCTGATTGGGTCATAACCATATGTTTTGAATTCTGGAATATGTTTCACTAACTGTGTTCAGAGCAGAAAAGTCTGCAACACTAAAGAATTTTAAAGACGGGGAACTGATCTAACAATAGTCAAAGGCATGGGATTTGAAGAACTGAGAGACACATTCACAGTGATAGAACCAAGGGCTCCAGGACAGCCTCAGCAGTTGATCACTGCAGATTGTGAAAATGCTCTCCTCTTCAAGTCAATGAACTCTTACAGAAGAGTGTTTCTGCTCCCTCTGGGAGAGCTCACCTCTTCAATCTTGGTGCACCTATTGGAGATATATAGAGAGCTTGAGAAAGGACAGGGTAACTTCCTGATTCACTCAGTCTGAAAACCACATTAAATCTGACAATCAAAGGGGTGGCCACTGTTACTTCCAAAACTTTCTCACATCTAATAACTTATTCATTCCACCCAATATAACTATTTGGAAGCTCATTAATCAGTAAATTTCCTAAGCATTGAGATTTTTAGTGGTGACTATAGACAGGATTATTTGACATCAAATTATCAGTGTTATCTTTCTAGAAGATCTCTGAACCTTAAAGAGTAAGAATGTGATGGAATATAGATATATCCTGCCTGGTGTAATACAATGTATTCAGTTGCTTATGTCTTTTTCCTCTTTCTAATTTTTACATCTTCAGAGGTTATAAAAATGAAAATTCTTAGTGTAACAAATTATTTAAATCAATACAAAGAAAAAAATGAGGACATGACTTTTTCATGTAGGATTTATATATAAGCTCTTATCTGAAGGACAAGGTATATTTCATGCCCTATTTTAATTTGAGTTCTCTCCTGGCTAACTGCCTGTATGTCTGTAGACGCAATATTTTTCAATGAGTTATAAGCTCAAAGTTTTCATACACTATGAAGGCTCTCAAAAGTTTAAATTGCTACAAAGTACATTTATACCCATTTCCTTTTATAGCAACAAATGAAAACATGCCATTAACCATCAGATTAATTCACTGAGGCCATCTCTTTTATCCTAATTTCCACCCTTAGTTCCTTAGAGGACTGTTCATGATAAATAAGTCATGAAGATAAGATCAAGAGAATAAGATACTATAAATCCTCTTTCATAATTGTTAAAGAAACAAGCCTCAGGAAAATGAAAACTAATTGAAAAAATGACTTCAAAGAAAGGCATGATCATCAGTTCTATTCTTGATATAATCATGAGTTAAAGGAGTTTTTAGAGCAATTGATTATATATATATATATGTATGTATATGTATATAAATAATGTAAATGTTATGGTAGGGGAAAAAGAAGTCTAAGTGCCACCATTTAACACTACTGCAAATGAGATATTTTAATAAAGTGTTGCCACATCTTATGAGGATTTATTATCTTGGCTAAAAGAAGAATTTTAACTTTAGCTGCTAATCAAGTCTTGCAGAATGATCTAAATGCCTCAGGAGGTAAATCTGTCCCCACTTATTCTATTAAATTGGTGGCTGCTGAAAGGACTTTTTGGTTATGATGGTCCTGGAACTTGTTATAAGTTTGCTATTTGTGAATAGCTATGTGGCTTAATGTTTTCTTTAGCAATCCACTTACTTAACTCTATATCTCTTACTTTTTAATTTCTGCAAAACAATAAATTCTTCTACCTCATGTTCCTCTTATCTATTGAAATTGGAATTACCAGGAGTGTCATTGGGCTAATGTTTATAGTATTAGATTCTTGCCTGGTCTTTTGAAATCTATTTATTTATTTTTATTTTTATTTTTAAAGATTTATTTATTTATCCCCCTTTTGCTGCTTGTGTTCGCTGTGTCCATTCGCTGTGTGTTTTTTCCGTGTCTGCTTATCTTCCCCTTGCTGTGAGGTCCTGCTGCATCAGCCCACCGCGCCGCGCGGGCGGGCCTGCTCTCACAAGGAGGCCCTGGGAAGCGAAC
This sequence comes from Cabassous unicinctus, assembly GCA_029593785.1. Lineage (NCBI taxonomy): Eukaryota > Metazoa > Chordata > Mammalia > Cingulata > Chlamyphoridae > Cabassous > Cabassous unicinctus. The sequence goes on from JAQZBX010003797.1 coordinate 55,905, forward strand.
CCGGGGCCTCCCATATGGTAAACGGGAGCTCTATCGATTGAGCCACACCCGCTTCCCTGGAATCTATTTAAATCCAAATATTTTCTCTTGGCATGCCAAAAGTCAGGCATCTTGTGTTATAGCTTGAACTTGAGAACATGGCAATGTAAACTATCACATGCTATTAAAATCAAATGTCAATCACTAAAAACAAGTACTTTTTAGGGTAATTTAATGTAATTATCAAATTAAACCTGTTATCTATAGAAAACACTGAAATAGTGCTAATTAAAAGCAAAACGCAAAATCCCAACTACAGAGGCAATTATCTAGCCACCTTGAATCATTTGACATGCTCTGTCTTCTCATGGTAAACTAAATCCTTGTGTTGCTCGTTTTCATAGTAATTGGAGAGCTTGATGAAATGAACTTCATATTATAAATGAAATGTCTTATATTTGAATAAATGTTATCCTTTCAAAAATAGATATGCTTCATTTCAGACTAGTGGTTGGTGCCATATTATTTTGTATCATGAATCCCATCTTGAAATAATCCTTTAGAATATCAACTTTGTAGTCATCAATGAGTAGAAAATGGAATGATTACAATTTTAAATTGTATGGAAGCTGAGTATGTAGGAACTGGAAATAGATGAAAGAGCTAGAGCTAGGATTGGGGGTAAAGGAAATGCACACATGTCCTTCCTCCAGAATGACTACTTAACTATTACACAGTAATTTGAAGTTTGATGGGTGTTGCCGGCTTTGATCCATGTGAAAATCTGCTTGATTCTGAACAGGAATTGCAGCCCTATGATTCCCTTGATCTGATACCACAAGACCAGCTTTAAGTAAGTGTTATGTCTGCCGCTGTATTTGCTGAAGAGTCTCAACTAATTATGCCGCTCTGAAGGTATTAACCCTATTGTACCATTTAAAAACACTTTCATATATGCAGGGTTCGTTCAGAAGTAAATCGTTTTCTGAACTTAGGAAATTGACAACAAATGCAGCCTGGGAAAGTCTGTTTGGTTCCAGCCAACTGCTTCAACTGTTTTTGTTGTTTACTTGTTTAGCTGTGTAGTTAGTACCACTGGTGTATTCTGCCAGCATTACAGAGAGAACACAGCATTTGATAAATGTCTACTAGAAATAGTGAATCAATGACTAAAAAAGGAAGACAGGGGGTTGGGTGAGGTTAGATTCCAAATGATGGAAAACAAAGTGTTTTTTTGTTTGTTTGTTTGTTTTTAATCTTTCTTGGTGCTTTTAAGAATGCGCAAGGGCTAAAGCAAATTCTCTATTTAACAGTGAAAGCATATTCTAAAATAATTGTTTTGGCTTTTGTTCCTCAATTTAAAAGTCATGTTTCTTAATTATATTATTGAATAGACTCTTGTATTACCTAAAGGGGTGCCAAAAAAGTCTTGAAAGCTTAATGCCAAATACAATTCTTGTATTTTTCTTTTTCTTTGAGCTAAAGGAAATTTTATTTAATGTTTAGGGCCTAGAGGTTTTCGCAACATGGTATTTCAGATTATACCAGCTAGATTCATGTTATGCTTATTATGGAATTCTTTTATAACTAAAATCCTTATCGATTTTATATTATAAAATTTCAGGCTCAAAGTCTTTCAAACAGCAATATCTTATACAAATGCTTGAAATAGTTACTTGTTTTTATTTTATATCCTCCTGAAATGCAACATACACAGTCCTGTATATTTTCTAAAAAGAGAAACTGAGTTTATTTACCAGAAAAAATAACTATTTATTTTCTAAGTCTTTTTAAAAAAGGCCTATTTAGTAACATTTTCCTCAAACACAAACTTGTGAATACACTAAATACCTTGAGAAAACAACTCTTGTAGGTCCTAAGTCATTTGTGCAGCAAACTAGCCATTTATTATATGACACTAATCATTCAACCAACCTAATACAGCTTCCATGTGGCTAGCTCTAATTTACAGCTTGATAGCAGCTATCACAATGAAAGAAACAGGTTCATTATCTGATTTGTTTCTGCCATGCTCACATTCAGAGTCCATTAACAACAGGGATATGTAATTTTTAAATTACAGAATTTGTCATACTTCCATTAAAAGAACAGTTACAAAATAAAATAGAACAGTCTCGCACTGCATTCCCTTCCATTTTGCTATCTCGTTGTTTCCATCTATTCCATTTGAAAAACATATATTAAGCACTCATAAAGATTCCCAGCAGGTAGTGCCTTATCTGTTCTCTGCTCTCTCCCCAGTGTTCAAACCACAGCAGTAGACAATAGCTAAAAATGTGTTCAATGAATGATTGAGTGAATGAGTGAATGGATGGATAGTATATCTTGGCCTGGCACAGATGTAGTGCTCACCTTGGGTTTCATGTTTAATACTCTCATATCTATCTTTCGCTATCTTTTAGCTGTCTTGAGATTTAGTAATTGGCCTGTTTGAAAGGTGGAAGGAAGCCCAGAAAGATTGATAAAATTGGTTTGTCTGGTCAATGAATGCCCAAGACTTAAATGAAAAACAAAAGCAGCCCTGCTGGGTTTTTTCCATTGGAGGCTATCTATAGATTAGAGAACGCAACCTTTACTTGATGAAAATTAAAACAAATTCTCCAAATCTTATCATTTCAAATTAGTGGTAGCAGCAGTGATGACAGTAAGATTTAATCATAGAAAGAGTTAAAAATAAAACAAATAAGTAATTAAGAATTACGGGCACATCATATAAGACTTATTGAAACTATCACAGGAACTTGAGACTATCTGGGATCTATATGGTAACAATTATTCATGCTATGGCTATTGAACATCGATTATGTTCGATAAAACTAATTCAATACAGTCTTCTTTACTATTTTATTTTATAATTACCAAGGTAGGGCTTCTCTGACCCTCTAGACTAGGTTAAGTCCCACTGCTGAGTAGACATTTGGTATCCTGTGCTTCCAAATTATCATATTATTTCATCACAGTTCATTATAATTAATTTAACTACATTAAATTCCCTGAGGGCAAAAAAGTATGTGTTTTTCTTACTTAATATAGTGAGTTGAATTAATATGTTAAAATTATTAAGGTCCTACTGCGATGACCCAAAAAATATAGGCTGTGGTAAAAAAGAATGAAGTTCTGATAAATACTACAACATAGATGAACCTTGAAAACATTGAGTGAAATGTGCCAGATACAAAATGACAAATATTGTATGATTCCACTTACATGAAATATCTAGAATAAACAAATTCATTGAGACAGAAAGTAGATTAGAGGTTATCAGTGGCTGGGGATTGGGGAAATGGGGAATTATTGCTTAACGGGTATAGAGTTTCTGTTTGGGGTGATGAAAAAGGTTTGATAATGGATGATGGTGAAGGTAGCACACTATTGTGAATGTAATTAATGCCACTCAATTGTACACTTAAAAATAGTTAAAATGAGAAATTTTGTATTATATATATATGTCACCACAACATATTTTTTTTACATTAGGTTATGCATTTGGGACAAAAACACCTTAAGGTCTCACTTTTATATAAAACTATTGAGATAATTTTGCCTATACTTACCCTAAGAAGCAGAGTATAAACTTTTAGTGATAAAAACAATATAGAAGAAAATAGAAACACAGCCTTTGTCCCACCAACATTTGCCTCCCTACACTCACAACCTCTTTTTTCTGTCTTTGATTCTCAGTCTATAAAATCTTAGAAGGTACCAGATGTTTGGAGGAGGCTATTCCACGCGTCCCAGATTTTAAAGTGGATGCAAGATTTATTATAGCTATATAAATGTAATTTCAGCCTTGACTTTTGTGTTCATGAGCTAGGTGTAATCTGCAATGTGGCCTCTTGTCAAATAGAACAATTCTTATCTGTGGAGTCTTGCTATCAATGCCAAATACTTAAAATAACCACAGGACATTTCTGAAACAAGGAATCCAGCCCACAGATTGTCTCCCCCTGGGATATTTTAATTTAATATAAACATTTTTTGAGAAAGCCCTTTTGTATTCAGACAACATTCAAAAGCTAGGCTACAGTAAGTTGTATATGAATATATAGCAACACCCAAGCTAAGTGCCTAAGCATTGTCTGCTAATGCCTCAAATTATATTTTTCTCCTACCACAGAGTTTCTAATACTGAGAACAGGCTAAAAATAACTCTTTGCGTTCCTTCAGGTCCTGCCCTGCCTAGCTCAGCATGCCCATTGTTTTGACAAAGTAAGAAGAAGTGGGGATGTACATTGTACTGGGGAATCCCACATGCTATAAGGAAGCAGCTGAAGGTTCCTCAAGGGGACATCTGAAGCTTTTCAAATACTCTACAATGGGTTTAGCAACATCTTCCTCAAAACTGTCAGCAACTTTTCACAAAAAAAGCTCTTTTCCTAAAAACTGAAGAATTCTTCCTTTTTTCCTAAGTGCTAATTGATATGAATCTTTGAACACTGTCTCTGTACAAGGCATTGGGTTTAACTTCCTGGAGGAGGACTGTGAAAATGCATCCTGAATCAACTTCTGACTTTTTTCTAGGATTTAAAAAAAAGAGAGAAAACCTACAGAACTTCGGAAGTGAATGGAATACCACTGAGACTTTGACTTGGACACTTAAAACATTTCACTTTATAAGTGAATCACCTTTCTTTTCACATGATCCAGACACCAACTGAAATTCTAAGCAGTTACAAATCACTTTCAATTAATTCATGGCATTTTAGTGATCACGAGGATGTGCCACCAATTCGATCCTTGTTTTTATTGACGGTTGCATGCTGCTGTTAACATTTTAGATGAGAACATAATAATATTATGAAAAATTCATAGCTGTATAAACTATGATGCTAAAGTAGCAGACACAGATGGCACATACAACTGACAGTAACAGGAAGGAAAGGTTTGATGAAAAGATGCTGGGAGCCCAAGAGTGACAGGCTGCAGGTGTTAAGCAGAGAGGGGACTATCATATGTAATTTTTGTTGGGTTACCCTTTTGCTCACTGATCCCTGCTGCTGCATTCATGAACACTATAACACTGTCATCTTGGCTGTATCTGTGTGGGGAATGGAGTTGGTATATTTGACTAATTCTTGTAATAAATTAGTGAACTAACACTTTACACACAGCCAAGTATTAGCAAGAACTCATTTTGCTATATAAGTCTGTGTTGATGGTCAATTCTCAATGCCATAGCAAAACCAGAAAACTGGAAGAATTTGTTCAGAAGCCTCTAGAACTATAAAAAAGAATGAATTATGGGAAGAAAGGGTATGAAAATACATTAATGTAGAACTAACCACTAGTTTCCCTTTTTATTAAAGTACATTCAAATGGTGAGTTCAAATTTAATTTTTAAATCAAATGATTTTCCAGACATCCTACTTCATATCAAATTGGCATCAAGGGAACATAATTGAAAGTATAAGGATTTGTTTTATGCTAAAGCAGCCCATGAGCACTGAGGGAAAAAAAAAAAACCAATTAAGAAGTCACTGTTGCACTTACAAATTAAAAAGCCTATATTCTCATTCTTAATCATGTCTTGCTCAGAGTAACAAAATGCACAGGCCCATTTTAATCAATAAGTTGCAGGCTGACCAAAGACAATTTAACTATGCTGTGAATTAGGCAATTTCAACCAAAAAGTAGGAATGATCTATATGACTCCACAGTGATGCTATGGGGGTTAATCTGGTTTAAAAAGATGCAATGTTTTCTCAATTTCTTGATGAGGGTACTTTTTTGTTAACATTATTCAGGTAGAATGTCTACTTTTATCTGATAATAGAAAATTAAGTTTAATTCTTATTACTAAAAAAAAAAATCTTAGCAAAGAATCATGCCACTTTTGATTAAGAAGTTACCTTAATGATTAACCTCTTAATTCCCTCACTTTATAAATGAAGCAAACAGGCCTAGAAAGGCAAGGTAAGTAACCCAAGTGCATGAAAATGGACTTTGTCCCACCATGGAAAGGAGAGAGAACAGCATTTAAATTTATTCTCTCTGAAATGATATCTGAGATTTTGTTAGATGATTTCCATCTGAGGCTACCCATTCTAAAATCTTTTTTTAAAGCTGCAAAACCATTTTCCCTTTCTTTCCTAAGCATAATAGTGTGATAACCAATGGGCCTCATTGCCAAAGCCTGAAGGACTGAAACCTAAGTGCATCTATGCCCAGTAGGCTTAGATTTCTCTGAATACTAACACACTTTAGATCTTTTTCCTGCCCTACCCAAATATTTGATGTCAGAAGACTTTACTTGTGCATTCCCTTTTAGAGGTTTGCATAAACGATGAAGGCCCTTTGAGGCTGACGAATGCCACTGTTATTTGCACCACTCTGCTTGTCACCATGTAATTGCAGTAAATGCAATTGAAAGTACTTTTATTTGAAGGCCATTTGACAGAGGGGAAGAAAACACATTTACTCTTTCAAGGCCTGTGTATTTTCCTGGGAGAAGACTGCCTATAAAATTTGTCCTTTTATCCTTGGATAGCTATTTGGGAAATATCTTTTGGTAGCACAGCCCCCTGAATGATTTCTGCAACTCAAGAACAGAGCCATGGTTCACAGACCTTTCCTGCATTTTCCCCACCTTCATGCCTCCTACCTTCTAAAGACTGGAAGGGTGTTTCAGTGCTTGAAGTGTTCTCTACAGAATGTGAAAGAAAATTGGCATGTTTTAGAAAAAATATTGAACTATTTTCATCATATGAGCTTCAGGAAGCAGTTGTTCATGAATATCTGTGACTATGTTCAAACATTAAAAATACAAGAGAGTACTGTGGATTCACTATGAAATTCTTTTTTCTGACATCCCTTTTTCTTACAGGAGCTTATAGAAATTCAACAAGATGACTTTCATCTTCATCGGAGAGCAGGTAATTCAACACAGCTGGATTATACTATCTTTAATAGGACTACCCCTTACAATAAACAAGGAAATCTTACTTTGCAGGATGAAAAAGAAGAAGAAAGAAAGAGCAAAATAGCAAAATCATGTTTCCAATGTAAAAGCTGCCTTTTAGAAATGCCTTTAGGCATTTTAAACACTTGTTCCCCTGTCTCTGTTCTCAAATCTGTTTAAATGCTTCTTACCTATAAACAGATTCCACTCCGTATCCAGATCAGCCTGATTTGCCAAGCAGCCCTTCATGACGTTGAGGCAGTAGTTGTTGCACGGTCTCACGGTGGGCAGCCCTCGACAGTATGGGCAGTACAGCATCTTCATGAGTGCCCGGATGCACCCTGGGGTTGGGCTGACCTGTAGACAGTGGAAAGAAGAAATCTTAGAAATAAAAACGGTGGCGAGGAGCAATTAAAAAGCAAGTCATTTTCTCTTTCTTTAAGAAAAGCTTGGGAAGCGGGTGTGGCTCAATGGATAGAGCCCCCATTTGCCATGTGGGAAGCCCGGGTTCGCTTCCCGGGGCCTTCTTGTGAGGGCAGGCCGGCTCGCGCGGCACCGTGGGCTGATGCGGCAGGACCTCGCAGCAAGGGGGAGATGAGCAGACACGGAGAAGACACGCAGTGAATGGACACAGCA
>JAQZBX010003798.1:0-63417 GCA_029593785.1 Cabassous unicinctus
GCCATCATCACCAGGTTCTATTGTACTGGACATTCAGATTCCCTTTAATTCACACATTGTGTTTTATCTCTTATCTCATGAGCAGAAATATCAATGCCTAAATTCAGCTACCTTATTACTATGTTTTGTCCTTTCTCCATGTAGATATTTATTAATTATTTTATGCATTTAAACTTTGTCAGAATTATTAGTTTTCCATTTCCAATAAAATGTTTCTTGGACAGCTGAAAGAATGGATGATGTGAGTTTTTCTAACATTTGCTTCCCAGAACAATTCAAGGTTGTTATTCAATGTATAAACTCTTTGCATGTTTTATGTTCTATTTCTTTAGAATTTTGTCTTAGGAAAATCATGAATTCATTCCAGTCATGCAAAATTCCTATACTTTCCAGAGGGCACTGAGGATTTTTCTCTCTTAAAAGAAAGAGGCTGGGCACTCAAACTCATCACTGTAACTTAGTTGCCAGAACTACTCTCCAGCACACCAGGATGGGAATACTTTCTTGCCAATACAGTGGCATAAAAAAAGGATGTAGAGAAAAGCACACCGAGCATCCTGAGAGTCCATGGCACCAGCAATTTATGATCAGTATGGTGAGAACCATTCTTTTGAATGTTTTTTTCCTCCACCTTGAGACCAACCATACCTTGGGGAAACATTTGCGAGTTATCTAAACCAGCAAATATTGGCTCCAAGAGTCAGGGGAGGGTCAGGGCAGATTTTGTTTTCTGTGCCTATATCCATCATAGTCAAAGCACTTCTTTTTATTAAGACCAGAGACTGGCACCACCACCCTATCCCAGCACCGTGGATGAGTTGGCATGTCTCAGATTTTAATGAGGCCTCAAGTCTGCTCCAGTGTTGGTGGCTCTGAACCCCCCAAAAATGCCAATGAAAGGTTGATCATTCCAGGTGCAATGGTCTCTGGCCCAGGTTGTAATTGGGCTGCCCAGGTTCTTCTCCTCTGATGCCTATGGCTCGGGGCGGGCACCCAGCACAACACGGACGCTTGTCTTTAGGAGTCCTCAAGGGCCGTGCCGTATCAGGTAATGGAAAGTCTTCTCTGAGATAAATAGGAAACGTGCAGAGAGCAAGAAACTAGATACGTTTAGCTCTCAGAAGAAATAAAAATGATAATCAGGAAACGAGCTTTCGTTTTGGTTTGCTTTTAGCTGTCCAGCCTATTCAAACTCTACCATGGGTAGTCTTGACATCTCGGCCACTTGGGATGGACAAAGTGAGCTCAATTTCCTCTTACGTGAAAGATTTCTAAACCTTAGAGCCAAGAAGACATTTGTGACTTGAAGAGATAGTGAACCACTAAGTTGGAGTAAGGCACCACGCTGAGAGTGGTTCAACATCCCTTATGAGAAGAAAGCAATGAGCTTCATGAAAGTGTAGCTCAGCTTCCCATCCTCAGCACTCCTCGGAGACTGTGGAGTTGGGGTTGTGCTGTGGGAATTTGCTGGGAAGGCTATTTGGACCCTGTATTAGGCAGGCAAAGGGGTGTTGATGCAAAAATACCAGAAATCTGTTGGCTTTTATAAAGGGTATTTATTTGGGGTAGAAGGTTACGGTTACCAGGCCATAAAGCATAAGTTACTCCCCTCACCAAAGTCTATTGCCACGTGTTGGAGCAAAATGGCTGCCGATATCTGTGAGGGTTCAGGCTTCCTGATTTCCTCTCTTCCTGGGGCTTCTCTCTGGGCTCAGCACCTCTGCTATCTCCACAACGTCAGCTGTAGACTATCAGGCTAACAGCTTGTTTCTCTTCCTGGGGCCTTTTCTCTTTCCTCACAATCAAGCTCTCTGTGTGCTTACTTCCTGGGGTTCCAGCTCAAAAACTCCCACATCAAAACTCCAACTGACTCCTCTGCTCTACCATGTAGTTTTATACATGTCCTACTGACATGGCCCAATCAAAGCCCTAATCATAATTTAATCATGCCCAGGCACAGACCAGTTTACAAACATAATGCAATATCTATTTTTGGAATTCATAAACAATGCCAAACTGCCAAACTCCACCCTCTGAACTCCAAAAAGATATTACAGTATTCAAAAAACCTTAAATCAGTAACAATGCAAGTACAGAATCATATCACAATCAAGTTAAAGAAATATAGTTTGTCTTGGGGCAAAGTCCTGTCTGCTATAGACCTCTGAAAGGTACAAAACCATTTATCTGCTTCCAACACACAAATGGACAAAGGATAAACATTTTCATTACAATAAAGAGAAATTGGGGGAGAAACATGAGTCATGGGTCCTCTACAGTTCAGTAAACCTGCAGGGCATCCTCCATCTGATTTCAAAGTCTGAGAGTAATTTTAAGACAATGGATTCTTCTCCCTGGGGCCACATGGGGAGCCACCCTTTCCATAGGCTTGCCCAACAGCCATTTCCTTGGTTCCACCCTCATCAAGCATCTGGGTGTTGACCAAGCTCTAGACCTTACCCTCTAAGAACATTGGGGTGGTTGCCACACCTTACCCAATCTTTGGGTTAGAGTCTTAAGCCCCCTAGTACAGTGAAGTGAAGATAACATCCTCCCTAACCTTTGGCATACAGGCTCAACCTCAGAGCAACAAGTTGACCACCTGGCCTTCCCTAATCCATGAGGGACAGGTCCACCCCTCTCAAACCTATGGGGCGCTGACCTTAACTGCCCTAATCCTTGAGGAATGTGCTCCAACCTCTGTGTACCAAAAACTCTCCCCATACATTGGTCAGGAACATCCACCCTTTTCAACTGCTGGGGTAAACTCACTCTCTCTGTACACATGGGTGGGGTTCCTCTCTTGGCCCAAGGTGATGTCTTAAGTCCAGATCTCAGCTTCCATGGTTTTCCTCTTAAAGCTGTTTCTCCTTCAATCTCTCCTTTCCATATCCCTTTAATTCCAGGCTGACAGTGATTTTGTTCATACTGCTCTCCCAAAAAGCTTGTTGGTTTAGCATGTGAGAAGCAGTGGTCCAAGCCATCAGACAGTAAGACTTTCCACAAGTCTTTCCTAGATAACTGCATCTTCAATCCTGATTTATAAGTTCCAAGTTTATTTAAGTCCTCAAATGGTGTACTATCATCTGGAAGCTTGATTTCCAGAGGCTTGGAATTCCAGAATCAGTTTCTGTTTTCTTTGTGCCCAACAGTTCAGTCCTCAGCTTATCTCTCTTATCTAGCATTTTGCTATAAGCTGCAAGGAGAAGCCAAGCCGTATTCTCTGAGTTTACTTTGGAAAGTTCTTCGGCTAAATGCCCAGGCTCACCATTTTCAAATCCTGCCTTTCATAAAACATCAGGGTCAGTCTTGCTAAGTTCTCTGTGACTTTAAAACATGGATCACTTTCCTCCGGTTTCAAACAATAGTTTCAGCATTACTTCTAAGGTCTCAGAAAAAGTCTCTTTAGAGTCCATATTACTATCAACAGTCTTTTCAAAGCACCGTAGGTCTTTTCTACCAAGCGTCTCACAATTCCTCCAAAAAATACCCCTTACCCATTTATAAAACCATGCCAGCATTTTGGTAACTGCAAAAGCACTACCCCACTCCCTGTACCAAATTCTGTGTTAGTCAGCCAAAGCGGTGCTGATGCAAAATACCAGAAATCTGTTGGCTTTTATAAAGGGTATTTATTTGGGGTAGAAGCTTACAGTTATCAGGCCATAAAGCATAAGTTACTTCCCTCACCAAAGTCTATTGCCACGTGTTGGAGCAAAATGGCTGCCGATGTCTGTGAGGGTTCAGGTTTCCTGGGTTCCTCTCTTCCTGGGGCTTGCTTTTCTCTGGGCTCAGCTCCTCTGCTATCTCCACAAGGCTAGCTGTAGACTTTCAGGCGAACAGCTTGTTTCTCTTCCTGGGGCCTTTTCTCTTTCCTCACAACCAAGCTCCTCTGTGTGCTTACTTCCCAGGGCTCCAGCTCAAAAACTCCTGCATCAAAACTCCAACTGACTCTTCTGCTCTGCCATGTAGTTTTATACACATCCTACTGACATGGCCCAATCAAAGCCCTAATCATAATTTAATCATGCCCAAGTACAGACCAGTTTACAAACATAATGCAATATCTATTTTTGGAATTTATAAACAATGCCAAACTGCCACAGACCCCTATGTATTTGGAAACAGCCAACCACACCTCTATGCCCTTAAATCCCATGCATATACCCCAGGAATGCTCTGGCAAGACAACAGTTATAGTGGGTAAAAATACATACCCTGGAGTCAGATAGATGGGATTTCAAATCCCAGCTCCACCACTTACTAGTTATGAAATCATAAGCAAGACACTTAAACTCTTGCTTTTCTTACCTGTGAAGTGGGGATGGTAATAATGGCTCCTAAGTCTATTGGGGAGATTAAATCAATTAATGCTTGTCAAATGCTTAGCATAGAACCTGACACACAGCAAAATACTTATTTTTTTTTAAGTGTTTGCTATTATAATTAGAATAGCACCTGAGATAAAGTAGCTGACCTGAATGTATTTAGTGAGGTAGTACTAAGTGCTTAACCCTACACTATGTTCAGGGAATATATTAAGGAAAGAAAGAGTCATTTCAGCATCAGCAAGTGTCCTCTGGGTTTTCTTTGTTTGTAGTGGCCCAATCATTTAAAAATCGATGTTCTACAACATGTTCCTTTTCTCAACTATGACGAAACACTATCAGCATGGGTGATTAAAATCTATAAATGATCCAAACACATCGTATTTGTGCTTTTACTTTCAAAACCCTCCAGCATCTGCCCCCACCCCTCCCCATTTGTTTCTCTTTGTAAGAGCTGTGACAGGTGGGCTGGGTGTGTTCCCTTCTCCCCCTGCTCTTGCCCACTTCCTGGAGCAACACTCTGCTGCCCCAAGCAGACGACCAGCCCCAGGGCAGCGAGTCAGAAGGAGGGGAGGGGCCCAGGCGCTCCCACCCTGAGGGGCTGCTGACGGGAGGAGGGGTCTGCAGATGAAGGGGCCGAGGGGGGCCTCCGATATGTTTGGGGAGAAAAAGGAGTCTGGAAGTTTGGAGTAAATGATGGGTGGTGTTTTCAGTTGCTGAGATAAATTACTAAGAGGAACCAAAAAGAGAAACATGCATGTGACTGGATTGTTGGGACTGCAGGCTGTTCCCAGAGAGGGCGAGAGCCCTCCCGGGATTTCAGATCTGGTCCCTTTAGGATCATAAAGGAAGTCAATGGATAAAGTTGGGATGAGAGAGCAATCCAGGACCTCATTGTCTTCGAGAGAGAAAGGCTTTCGCTCTGGATCTAGGACCCACTGCAGTAGGTTCATCTAGAGCTGAAAGCGGCCCTGTCTTCCGTGGTTCATGAACCACCAACCACGAGGATGCGGAGGAGCTGGGGGTCCTGGGGGCGTCAGCACGGTGGGCCACTCGGCTGCTTGTCCCCTCCAGAGGAAGGGTGGGAGGGTCCGAAGTCACAGACCCTCGGACAGCACTGGACCCCCTCACCTGTACCTGACCGGCCGGGCGGTGACAGATCTCAGCCACACCCAGGCTGAAGCTTCAGTGCCCAGGACAGAGCCAACCCGAGAGCACTAGTAATTTAACCCACCAACTGATGACACCACCAGGAATTTGCTCCTGCCTCCCAGTCCCGCCTGGCTCTCAAAACAGTCCCTGCGCCCTGGGGAACACGGGTGCCACGTGCCATTGTTTGCCCCTTCCGCCTGGGATTCTTCCCTCTGAGTGCTCGGGTAGGAAATGAAAGGCCCCTTTGCCTGTGCTGCCGCCTCCAGGGAACTGTGAGAGGCTTGTACAGGAGCATCGGATACCTGGAGATGTAAAGGAAAGTGCTTCTCTGATAGTAGTGCCCGTTTTAATTCAAGGCAGGTTTCACTGAGACTAAAAACAAGGTATTATCTCTACCCTCTTCCTCCCCCATATCCAGATTCAGGGATGTCTGTTCTCCCCTGTGACACCTGCAGAGGTTGGAGAGCATAGCAGAAGCCCCGGGGCCAGGAGGGCGGGGCTGCCGCTTGCCCTGTCCCCTCTCCAGCCCTGAGTTGGTGGCGGGTGGGAGCCGGCGCTCGGAGGTGATGCATTTTATTTGAATATACTGTTTATTTTTTTAGAGAGATGCTTAGATTATATAAATATTACATAAAAAAATATAGGGAATTCCCATATGCCCCACTCCCTCCCCCTCCCACGCTTTCCCATTAACAACATCCTTCATTACTGTGGGACATTTGTTACAATTGGTGAACACATTTGGAGCATTGCCTGAGGCTGTGCATTTTCTTCCTGCATTGACAGATCAATCCGGAGTAATTTACCTAAAAGCTGACTTAGGGGGTGTATTAGGGTTCTCTAGGGAAACAGAATCAACAGGAGAGATCAGTCAATAATATGAGATTTTATAAGAGTCTCTCATGTGACTGTGGGGATGCACAAGTCCAGGTTCCGCAGGCAGGCTGCAAACCAGGGGCTCTGATGAAAGTTCAATGAAGGTCTTTGATGAGTTTCTGGGAGAAGTTGGCTGTACAAAGAGGAGCTGGGAAATTCTCTCTGAATGCTGAAGTCACTTCCCCTTTTAAGGCATTCAACTGATTGGATAAAGCGTCACACATTGCTGACGGCAGTCTCCCTGGCTGATGGCTGATGCAGATGTAATCAGTCATCTATGCAGTAAACACACTGAGACTGAAGTCCATAAATGTACTTGTATTACAATTAGCCCAGTGCTTGCTGGACCTAACACCTGGACACAATTACCTGGCCGAATTGACACACTAGCCTAACCATCACCCCCACCGAGTGAACACATGTGCATCTGGAGAGGCCGAGGGATCCCTCCAGGTGTTCCCCAGGTCGGGCCGACGGCTGCGAGGACTAGAACTCTGGTTGGGACGACAGTTCACTCTCAGGGGTCCTGGGCTGCAGAGAGAAGCAGCAAGAGCCCAGCCAGCCCGCAGGGACGAGGCCCCCTGAAGGTTTTGATGAAATCCCACCTCCATCCAGATTCGGGTTCCAGGCGCCTGGTGGGCTCATGGCAGCTGCTCTCTGCCCTGGATCCCCGGATCGCCTGTGACACCCTGGTCCTCACCGGGGTGACCCGTCTGGAGCACCCCTGGGAGTCTCTGCCTTCCGGGAACAAAACGGGCTGATTCCTACATGAAGAAACACACATCGGCCTCTGAAAGCGGCTGACCTGCCCTGGCTCCAGGACTGGGGAGTTTCATGTCTCAGCCAAGCACAATCCCCCATCAAACAAGCAGAAGATTCTAGAGCGAGAGCAGCCAACCCTTGCTCTCAAGAGCCTGGGTCCTGTCATGCTGAGGGTCAGCTTTGGCAGTGCTTTCCCACCAAGGACCCCGCTGTCTGTCTGTGCAGGAGCACAAGTCACCACCCAGCAGATGGTCAGCCGGTCTGCCGTGCAACACAGGCTTCTGGAGAAATCCCACGCTGTGCTGAGCTCCTGCATGGCACTACAGGCGAAGAGGACATGCCCCAGGCGTGACGGCGCTCAGAGACAGGCTGGGAGGTGGCTAGGCAACCAAGGTACCCGAGACCAGGGAGGAGAGGCGCCGAGGGCCAGAGTGGCGGGAGGGTGGCGCTGCTGCTCCCTTGGCGGGGAGGCCAAGGCTGCGGGGCGGGCTCTCCACAGCGCTCCTGGTTGAATGCCTCTCAGGGCTGAGGTGATTCTGGTGTCTAGAGGTGCCTGGTAGTTTTCATGCCCCACAGCCCCCAAAGGCACCATAATACGTGGATGGTTTGTGGGCCATCCGTATATTCAGCCTGTGCTCTCTTGGCCCAACGCTTTCACTGACCTTAAAAAGGAACCGCCACGTTAGAAATGGCTCCCTGTAATCCAAGTGCAGGTAAAATGTCCTGGGAGTGCCTTTGGAATGAAATCCATCCTGAGATGTCCCCGTGTCTGCACAACACACGTGTGTGGTGAAGAACGGATGTCGGAGAGGCCTCAGAGAGGAGATGGTATCTGAGCTGGGTTCAGAAGCGAACGTCAGAAGAGAGCTGGAGCTGGCAACATTGGAACCCAAAGCTGAGAGCATCTAGGAGGAGGTGTCAGGCGGGAATGCAGTGGTTCTTTATTATGGCCCAGAGGTGCTGCTTGTGTACACAGGGTTCAGCTTAGAAGCTCAGAGCAGGAGGGGCTTGGGAACACGCTCGGCTCAGATGGCCTTTTAAAAGGAGAAACCGAGGCCCAGAGAAGGCCAGGCCAACGTGCTAAGGACGTGATCGCTTGCTAGCGGTGGAAAGAGCAGGAAGCTTTACAAAGTCCTGGCCTGGAAAGCAGGGACACACACCAGTGCAGGTCTCGCCTAACGCCTGCAGTGACCCGCCTTCCTAACCGCGTCTCACGTGGCAGAGCACCTGCGTGAAAACAAGAGGACTTGTTAGGCTGAGATGATAAGGGCTTCGGAGTTGTCCTCCTGAAGGGCATTTCATATGGGACCAACGGCACAGAAGCGGGGAGGAGACGAAGCTGCTGGTCACGAGGAAATCTGTCTCCTGAATTTTCATGCTGGGCACCTTTGATTAGAGAAGTAATTTTACATCAGAAAAAGTGGAAAAACATCTGTGTCTATAACTAATTTAAAAGGTTTATGATCAATAATCATCCTCTTCTCCTACAACCAGGAGACAGCTCATGACTTTTGTTACAAGGCAGCATCGCAACCTTCCCTCCGGGCAGTACATTAAGCATCGACTATCTGCGCCCACAACAGCCATGTGGGACACTGTTTGCGTTTGTTGGGAGATTTTACCTAACTGGTTTTAGACCCAATTTCCAGAGTAAAAAGCAGGGCCCTGGTCTCAACCCAACTATGGGGTTTGGGAGGTCTTCCAGCATTTCCACCACCTTTTTTGTACGTTGGCACAAATAAATGGCATCCGTCTTAATGGGCTCTGCCTCAGACCAAGAGGGACTGGAAACTTAGTGACAAGAAGCGGCGGCTTCAGCGGAGTGCTCCTTGCAGAGCGCTGCCTTTGGTCTGGGTGATGGCATTACCCCAATGACGTGCTGCTTTGGTGATGCAGTCACAGCTCACTGGCTGAAAGCGACTCTTTGACCCCTTTGGTATACATGGGGTGAGTGCCTGGTAAAGGCAGTGACAGTAAGTTAGCTAAGGAAATCCTCAAGCTCTTTAAGAAGACATTAAGGGGGTTCAAAAGTATCAGAGAAG
Organism: Cabassous unicinctus; assembly: GCA_029593785.1. Lineage (NCBI taxonomy): Eukaryota > Metazoa > Chordata > Mammalia > Cingulata > Chlamyphoridae > Cabassous > Cabassous unicinctus. The sequence goes on from JAQZBX010003798.1 coordinate 9,161, forward strand.
AAGACATGAGTAAACAGGACAGGACAACTAACGACTTTCAGCACGAGTTCGGAGTTTCCCACCAACGGAACCACCGGTGGGAAGGATTTGAAGACCGTGTGGGGTGGAACGGAAGACACTTCCCCTTATCACCACCTTGGTCCTTAAGATTTCCCAAGGGAGGTCACAGCCCTTCCCGGCAGCTCTTCAGCACCCCCAGCAGCCTTCTCTCCCCGCCTCGTGGTGGAGCGCCCACACTGCGAGGCACGCGGAGACCCCCGGGCACGAGCACACTCAGCAAGGTGACCGCCCCCAGTCTCCTTAGCAGAGGCTCATGCAGAAGGCGCTGGGCTTGCTCTTCAGACAGTCCTCTCTCACCCTCCAGAGGCCAGCGAGGCGCCCTCGGCAGGGAGGGGGCTCCTTCGCATTTGTAGAACACGCTGGATGGCAGAAGCGAGTGAGGAAATATAGACTGGCTAAGGGTTTTCCCCTTCTGAATCTTCCACTGGGCTTTGAAGACATTTCTGTTTTCTCTCAGCCCCAGGGGTCCTGAGACCCAGGTCACACCTACTCTTCTCTCAAAACTGACTCGGCAGCCTCCTTGGCTTCCGGCCACGGAATTTCCCGTCTTGGGAAGCTGGCCCAGCCAGCGACCCTGAGCTCCGGCCAGGCCATACCCTACATTTCTCTCATCGACTTCTGCTCCAGGAGTTCCCCATTCTTTTTTCTTCACATATTTTACTTTATTTTTCTCTGCTCATAATAGTAAATTTGGAAAATAAAAGAAAGTGTAGAGAAAATGTAAAAAAAAGAAGACTCGCTGTTTCTGAAAGTCCTCGTGCTTCTCACATGGTTTCCCAGCGCCTCAGCCCCTTCCCTCCCCCTCCTTTCTCCTCCCCCACCCTCCCAGCTCATACACCTCTTTCTGGAAGGGCTTCCACATTAGAATTTTCAGGTCTCTTTCTCTTCTGGGACAAATTTTAGCATAAGGATTAGTATATTACAACCCAATTACTTTTCAATCACAAGCAACCCCAACCAGATTGGGGTTATTCTTAATTTACATAATTTTGACAAAGGGTGAGAGAAGCAAAACGGGAAACTGGTGTTATAATCTATCTCAAAGCAAACAAGACAAAGGCTTACTTTGGAAAGGAATATGGTTTGGAAACAAATAAAAAAGATAAGATGAAAGAGGAGCATGTGATTTCATAGAGAACATAAAACATCAGCTTTTTCAGTGGCTGAGATCCCTTTGGCCTGGACACAGGAGCATGGACTAAATGATTTCTCATAATTCCCTCCAGCCTCATGGAATAGATTATGGTTTCAAAAAAGTGACGGTGTTTGCTGAAAGAGTTCTTGGATATCGCAAGGGGCCAGTTGCTAGTTCCCCACAAGCCTTTGTGAAGGTCATCCAGGCAGCCCACCTAGTGTTAAGGGGAGAGACTGGATAACTTGAGACCCTCCATCCCTTGAGGTCTGAGACTGAGCTCAGAGGCACTCCAATATTTAGGATAAGCAACTGCTGGGGGTTGATCATGTGACCCACAAGCGGCATGTCCAGGTCCCAAACCCTGGTCCATGGGTGTGCCCAACTCGAATGAGGGTGAGCCTTCATCCAATCTGGCTGAAGTCCCGATAAGCAAAGGAAATTGAACACAGAAGGAGGAAGCCGCAGGAGCAGCCTGAAGCTGGAAGTCAACAGAACCCGGAAGAGAAAGGGTTTCTGCCTCTACTTCAGCCAGCCAGCTTCTCCTGGAGAATTCACCATCACGTTCATCAAAATCCCAGTTTGCAGCCTGCTCTGAAGAACTCGGTCTTGCCAAGCCCCACAGTTGTGTGAGCCAATTCCTACAATGAATCTCTCAGTATTTACATATGCATCCTGTTGATTCTGTTTCCCTGGAGAACCCTGACTGATACAGGGACAAGCGAAAGGCCTGAGAAGGAGTAGCCATTGACGGAGCTGGTAAGCCAAGAGTGGGATGACCCGGAATGCAGGAGAACAATGTGATTAATTGTATCAAGTGCTTCTGTAAGGTTGAGACTTGGCCATTGACCGGCAAACCAAAGGTCATCAGTGAACTTAACTGGAGAAGTTTCGTGAAATTGGTAAAACTCTGATTGGAGTAGGCAGTTGTGGGGCCTGGGGCCAAAAGTGCAACTGGATCTCTACGTACCCTATGTCTAAATATTTAAACATTATCAATCAACTGCTAAATAAAATGTCTTCCCCTCCTACCTTGACAAATATATGTTCATCATATATATTTGAAGGTCAAGATTCAAATTTAGAATTTTTCCAACTCCTGGAGCCCCTCACCAGAATGTGGTGGCAGAGGGAGAATCAGCCCCCGGCCTGTTCCTCACTTTTCTTTCCTCCCCTAATTTGCACATACAGGTATGGACTCTCCCCACCTCCACCCTCCCAAAAAAATAAGAGGGTTTCCATCCCCATCCTCCTGGGAAACTATGTGGTCCCCAGGACAATATGCTCTAAATAAAAATTCCGTGCAGATGGGCATAAGACAGCTAAGCCTAGACAATGGAACACAGTAATTGAGTAACTACCACCCCAGAAGAGGTCTGGTGTTTATTATCTTGAGATCCCAAGAATTTATTGCAGACCTACTATGTGGAAAGCACTGTACTATGTATACTCTAATCATGTGGATCAGTGAGAAAATGAGCCCAAGATCACTCCTAGTGAGGGATTAGTGAGAAAATGAGCCCAAGATCACTCCTAGTGAGGGATTAGAATCTAGCAGGATTGCCAGATTTTCTCGGAGCAGGTGAAGTGGATTTTCCAGTGTAAGCCAGGTGTTGGCATACCCAACTCGAGGCAGAATTATGCACTTAATTATATTCCCAAAGAGAAAAGATGTCTCACAAAGTGTGAGCCCTGCAGAGCTCACTGAGAACCGTATTCTGGAGCTAAGGAGGAATTTCACTCCAAAAGCCCCTCTTGGGGGTCTCTTTCCCAGCCTTTGTTTTTGCCATTAAATATTTCCTCCTCAAGTTGACCATTTATTTGATAGTCTTCCATTGGGCTCAAACTCTGGAGCAGCACTGCCCTGAGGCCCGAGGGCACGCGGGCCCCCTCAAACGGCTCCCGGGGTGTGGCAGAAGCAGACTCGCGGCTCGGCGCGAGCCCAGCCGTGTCGCCAAGGCCCGGCCAGGCTGGTGAAGGCAGGCTGTGCGCCGGGGGGGAGGCACGGCCTGAGCCAGGCGGAGAGGCACCTGGCTGCAGGTGAGAAACCACCTGTGGAAGTGAGCGAACATGGAGCCGCGGGGCAGGGGCTTTGCCTTTCGCCCTGGAAAATGGAGGGCCGCTGAAGACTTCTTCTTGCTCTCATTTCCGTCTATATCTGTCAATAGCATTTGCCCCAGTCTCCACGTTCCCAGGGAACATGGGAACAGCGTCTTCTGCCAAGACCCTGCCATCCCGCCTGAAAACACTGCTCCTCACCACGTCGCTTTCCCTCTTTCGGATAAACAGCCCTGATGCCTTAACCGTCCTCACTCGGCCTCTTGTCCAGCACTCGTTCTGTCTTCTCATCTTTGTCAGCTTTCTGTGGGTGGCCTCAAGCTGTCCCCCGTCTTTTGAAAAGTGCAATCATCGAGATCATACGTGGGCTTCCAGGAGCAAGAGGGGAGCATAACAAAGCGACTCTCCGTCCCGCATATGTTCTTTTCCCGCAGCCTGGAATCGTAGCGGGGTATTCCCACAGGGGAAGGGGAAGGGCGGCTTGTCTTCCGGCTCGGGGCCCCTACGAGCTCCAGGCCGCTCACGCCGGGTTCTGACTGCTGATCTCCAACCAGCCCTCACACAAGCCAGCACGCGGTCCTCCCCACGGCCGTTGGCATCTGCCCCGAATGATCACCAAACATCAAGCACTTTCTGTAAATCATCTTGGTTTATATTTTACTTAAGATCTCTCATAATTCCTGATTCCTCCCCCCAAAAGTTGGTTCTAGGAAGTGGCACAGGATATCTTCTTCAGATCATGATTTGCATACAAAATTGAGCAAAAAGTCTTGGAAGTAGGTGAAAGACCAGCGCTGGTGATTATTTGGGTGTTAATTCCCAGTGCCAGAACTAATTTATGATTATGACACAATTCCCTCTTTGCAGACTCCCATCACTTTTCATTTTTTAAGGAATACCCCGGCTCTTGGGCCTTAGCTAACCTGTTGCTGTTGGGGTTTGGGAGCTGTTTTGACGTCTATCCAAGACGCAAGACCTCGTGGCCTCTTCATTCAGAATCTGTCACACTCTTCCACAGCAGCTGCTAGACGGCAGCCTCTGCAGGGCCGTCTCCTTCTTTCAATGGAGTGTAAATTTGGTGTAAATTTGGCTTCTCTCATTCACCCTCATTGGGAAATTGTGATGACGTGAATTGAATTAGGGGTCTCACAGTGAGTGGAACAGCTGGCTCTAAGGAAGCATTAGCTCTGGGAGATATTCCCAGAGACTGAGGAACAAGGTCAGGAGGCATGGGGAGCTAATGGGAGCACGAAGGCAGAAAACGCTGCGTCTGTGAATGTGTCACTTGGCTAGAGGAATTGGTTCACTTAGGACTTTTAGCTCCAAGTTGAGGAGTTTCTATAGTGTAAAGTTTAGTCACTGAGGAACTCAGAAAATGATGCCACCTTCCTCTTTCTTCTTTCTTTCTTTCTTTCTTTCTTTCTTTCTTTCCTTCTTTCTTTCCTTCTTTCTTTCTCTTTCTTTCTTTCTCTTTCTTCTTTCTTTCTTTTTCTTTTTCTTTCTTTCTTTCTTTCTTTCTTTCTCTCTCTCTCTCTCTCTCTCTCTCTCTCTCTCTCTCTCTCTCTCTCTCTCTCTCTCTCTCTTCCCTTCCTTCCTTGCTTCCTTCCTTCTCCTAACTAGGGAAAAGTGGAGGCTGAAATGGCACACAGTTTTTTTTCCTACCATTTTTTTTAATGGCTTAAAAAGGAGTGAATGAGTTATGGAAAAAGCTAAAAGAATTGTCCTTAGGAAAATTTCATTAACTAGAGAGCCTATTTAAAGAGAACATTAGCACTTTTCAGAGAGCTTTTCCATCTGTTATCTCCCACCCCTCTCTTGAGAACTCTGGGAGGTGCCGGAAGAACTCCAGCCACCCCCAACTTTCAATAGGGGGATTAGGGCAAAGAAAGTTTAGGGAACTTGTTTAAGGCCCCGGAGTGTGGTAGTCACATGACCCTGTGAAACTAGGAACAGCCTTTTGCCAGTGTTATTGCCAGTACCACCTTCACTGAGCACCATCAACCAACCTGGCCCCACCCTCTCCCCACCCACCACCAAAGAGTACATCCACTGGCCCAAGATGAAGACCCAAAGAGCCAAGATGGTGCAGCAAAGACATTGCATAATGCTTGTTAGCAAGGGTGTCCACTATTTGGAAGATATTTCTCCCCTAGAGCCGAGGTGGCCGATCGATCCCGCACGGAGTCACTCAGTGGATGAAGCCTGAAGGGTGCCGCTGTTCCAGAAAGAGGACCAAAAGCCACGTTGAGCTATCAGAACAACGCGACCAAGAGCAGCGCGAGGGGAGAATTAGAGGGGAGACGGGTACATGGCGCTTCAAGGTCCATACGCCTGACTGACGTAACAGAAAACACTCAGTAGCCATATCCGTTCATTCATAGACAAGAGTCTATCGAGCACCAGGTATGTGCCAGGAACTGGAGCCAGAGGCCAGCAAGGCAAAGGCCCCTGCCCTCGGGTCAGGCTCTGAGTGTCGTGGAAGGAGAGCGGAGGCAGGTCCCATGGGTTGGGGGTAGGTCTCAGCTGTGCCAGCCTGACTCCCCCCGCCCTCTGAGGCCTCCCATGAAGCTGCCGTCCCCATCCTTTCTAGCTGATTTGCTTGGCAAACCCCCTCAGAACCCCCACGGCTCTATGTGCTGTATCACATGCTCACACCATTTAATTTTTCATGAATTTATCCAATGATAGAATATCCCTCAAGATATGGTGAGGGCAAGAAAGATGCCTTATTCCACACACAATGCCTCCTCCATTGTGGGGACTTTATTTTCATTTTTTGCCCTGAGCCAACTGATAATCAAAGGTCTCCTCCCTCATATCACTCAGACGTAAAAAGGAATGAAGTTCTGAGCCATGCTACGACATGGAACCTTGAAGACATCGTGCAGAATGAAATAAGCCATGTTGAGCTCGTAAGTGTTGCTCTCACATATATGAAATAATTAGAATATGCAAATTCATAGTTAGAAATTAGAATACAGGTGACGGGGAAGCAGCAGGGAATGGGGAGTTAATGCTTAATTGGTACAGAGTTTCTGTTTGGGGGTATAGAAAAGTTTTGGTGATGGTTGTTGGAGACAATAGCACATCATGAATGTAATTAACAACACTGAAACATATCCTCGAAAGTCACTAAAATGATTACTGTTAGGTGGTATCTATGTTACTGGGATAGAACTATACACACACAGAGTGAACCCTAATGTCAACTATGGACTATAGCGAATAATATAGCTGTAATACTACTGCTCCATCAATTGTAACAAAGGTACCACATTAATGCTTTGTTGATAGGACATCAACAAAGCAACCTGGCCCAAAATGTCTGCTCCCATGGCTTTTCATGTCATCTGAAGCTCCACTATCACCCTCACTCAAAGCAGAGTCACTGCAAGGCAGTACTGTGAGAGCAAAAATGGTAACGAGGAAATGAAAAGGAAACGGAAAGCATCAGAATCCCACCACCTGAGCAAAGAAGCTTATTCAATTTTCTATACCAAACTTTGGCACATTTTACATGCCAGAAATGTAACTTTATATAGTTTCAGATTTATTCTTAATGGCCTTTGGGCTCTTGAGCCAGACTTGAATCCCAGATTCGAATACCGGCTCTGCTAATTACAGTTCTGTGACTTTGGGCAAATTATTTAACCTCTCTGTGCCTCAGTTTCCTCATCTGTGATGACAGTAGCACCTACCTCGAGGGGATGCTGGGAAGATTACACGAGTTAGTACAGATTATGTGCTGACACACAGTGAGCACTCCTGTCATGATAGAATAAGGGGATGGCATGACCCTGGGCAGGGCTGACAAATGGAGTGGCAGCTCCACCACCCAGATTCTGTTCTTTTGATGTCTTAACCGTCATCGCTCCCGAGCAACCCTCTGGAGGAGCCTTGCTAAGGACATGTGAATTCAGATGAGGACGAGAAAAGGCCCAGGGAGTGGGCTGGGGTCTCCAGCAGCTGGTGGGCATGGTCCACCAGGGAAGGAGAACTGGAGGGCAGTGGGGTCAGGGGAGGGCAGGGCCTGCCTGCCCATTTGGCACCTCCGTGGCTGCTGGACGTGGACACTGGCTGCAGGGCCAAGTGTTTTTCACATTTAGAGGATTTTTTTGGAAGGTGGGAGAGGAGGGACTGGGCACAGCCAGGGTGAGAGTGGGAACTATTCCCTCTGCTGCGTACGGCTGGGTAATTAAAGCCCTGGTATCTATAGCGCAGAGAAGAAAAGGGAAAACGAAGGCTGGATCCCAACTGGCAGATGTGCTTATTGTTCAGAGAGAAATTCACAGCCATCTGGGTTGAGAGCTGACTGTTTGGATGACACAGTTTTCACTTATGAAGACGGAGTTTCGAACTCCCTGGGCCCCACCGATCTGCCTCTGTGGCTGGTAGCTGTAGGAAAGGGCTGCATGGAACCCCAAAATAACCCAACACGCACTTTCAGTATGCCAGTGAGGAAGCCATCAATCTTTGTTCTCTGTGCAAGAGAAAAATCGAGGCATCCCACCACTGACCTTGTGCACAATGTTAGAAATAAGAAAGAAAAAATTAATACATATACCTGTATAACAAATTTTAAATTTTTAACACAAGGAATAATTGTCAATTTCCTATGTCTAGTAGGTCTAGCAGGCAGACCTACCAAGCTCTCTCAGGAAACTTCTCCATCTCCACATCTGAAGGATATGGATTAACATCCTAAAAGAGCTAACACTATGTTGCCAACATCGTACAGAGAATGGCCTAGGCTGTTAATTTTTAGGATGTCCCCTGGGCTGGTGACATGTGGTTAGGTAGTGAAGAGCTGCTGCTGCAATGCTTCAGGGTTGGAGAAAGAGAAAGGAAGATAAAGAAATAGAGTGGCTGGAGGGGTGGGAAAAAGAGGCAGGCAATTCTGATTTTCAGCCCAAGAAGGAAAAAGGGAGAGGAGAAAAAAATATGGATTCTATAGCTCATCTAAACTGAGCCGAAATGGATTCTAAATAACAGCACTTAATGAAGTACAAACTGTCCAATTCAAACAGCTCTCAACGCATAAGTGAAACAGGATGAGACACGGAGCAGCACAGAAACCAGCTAGGCTCTGTCCTGTCCTTAAGGGGCGTACAAGCTAATAGTGGTAATGGTGGTAAGAATGCTTTTTAATTGCACTCAGAAAGTTAGAGGATTAAAATACCCCAGAAAAGAAAAAAGAGGAAAGAAGAAAGGAGATTGGCAACGTGTTGATAATTGTCCATACTGGGTGTTTTGGTTTCCCAGCTGCTAAAACAAATACCATACAATGGGTTGGTTAGACAATGGGAATTTATTGGCTCATGGTTTTGAAGCTGAGAAATCCAAAATCCAGGCATCTGCAAGGCCATGCTTTCCTCCCTCAGACTGTGGCACTCTGGGGCTGGCTGGTAGCAATCCTCCGTCCTTGGCTTTTCTGTCACGTGGCAGTGCACGTGGCAGTGTCTTCTCCTTCCTCCTCCAGGTTCCCTTGACCTCCGGCCTCTACCCCCCACCCCTCGGCTCCTCATGCCATCTGATGGTTACTCTGCCTTGTGGAGACTCCAGCAATCCTGGTTCAGCTGGGCCACACCTCAACTGCAGTAGCATCTTGAAGAGCTCCTATTTACAGCAGGGCCACACCCACCAGAATGGGGACCGAGACCAAGAACATGTCCAAACTGGGGTCACAATTCAACCACCATGCTGGGTGATGGGTATATGGGTTCATTATTTTATTGCTTTTAGTTTCTCATATAATTGAAAATTTCCCTGAAACAAAAAGTGTTAAAGGGGTGGGAGATGGGGGAGGGCAGAGGAAGAAGAAGAAAACTACATTTATATATATATTTGGAACAAATTTGACCTTGTTAGTAGAGTTATCTTGAGCAGGTTGGGGGATGGATTGAGACCACAGGGTTGACTTGAGTTCCCCCTCCCCCCCAAAAAAAAAAACCAGTATGTTCAAGTTCTAACCCCAAGGACCTGTGAATGTGGCTTTCTTTGGAAATCGTCTTTGCAGATGGAATTGGCTAAGCTGAGGTCCTCCTGAAGTAGGGCGGCCCTAATCCAATGACTGGTGTCCCCAGGAAAAGTGGAGAAATGCTGATGCACAGGGGAGGAGGCCCCATGACGCAGACGCAGAGTGGGGGGGCACTGCGGCCGCAAGCCAAGGAAGGCTGGGGACTGCCTGGAACCGCAGGGCAAGGCGGGGACGCCCAGAGGCTGGCTGGCACCTTGAACCGGGCTCCTGGCCTCCAGAACTACGGAAAATGCTTTTCTGGTGCTGCAAGCCACGCAGCTGGTGGTAATCTGTGAGGGCGGCCCGAGGACACTGACACAGGAAGAAGGGAGAGTCTCAGTGGGAGGGCAGATTTGGGAGCAGACCAGTGGGCTCTTGAGGACCCGAGAGCAGGAGAGAGAGACCCCAGCAGAGAAGTGCCAGGTTCGGCCGTCCTCTCAGCCTCTGCCAGCCTTGCTCTCGCTGGGCCCTGGGGGACAGCCACGCACCAGCCGGACAGAACCGTGGCCCACGAGGAGCTGGCGTTCTGGCGAGGGAGGAAGAGCAGCCGCGGTTCACGGGGAGAAGCCAGGCGCGGGCAGCTCTCCATTCAGCCTCTCTGCCCCGTTTCCATCTGGTCTCTCTGAGTCTTTTGTCGGCGAGGCGGTGAGTGAACGGGAGTTAGGAGAGCCACCTCGAGGCTGCGAGGGCCAGCGGCCACTGCCAGCTGCCTTCTCCGGAGAAGCTGAGCTCTTCTCTCGCCTTCTTTTTGGAGAGGATCGTTAAAGCCAAACCACACAACCTGACTGCGCTTCTGGCTAGAATCACCGCTTCGGAGAAGGCTGAGTCAGCACGCGAGGCATGAGCGTTTCAGCACCAGAGCTTCACGCTTTCTGGTGGGAACATTTCACCGCGCCCTGGAAGTGGCCAGAAATTTCCAAGACACGCCGCCACGCCTTAAGCAGCTGCCTCCTAGCACAGGCTGCCGGGCTGGGCGTCCCCCCAGCCTCCGCTGCCCCCCGGCTCCCAGGAGGCTCTCCCCACGTCACGTGGCCTTGTCATCCCTACCTGGGGCCCCCCTGCTGCGGGATGCGCTGGTAAGTGGGCAGCGTGATCAGCTCCTGAAACACGCAGCCCAGAGAAGGCACCTCCTCCGAGGCTGCCCTTGTGCGCAGAGGTGCAGCCCAGACGCTCCACTTCGCGCTGGCGGGCGGATTGCTTACAAACCGGGGCGACTCATCTGTGAGCGCACTATGGCGGCTTCCCAGCACGGAAAGACAGGTTTATCTTTAACGCTTCAGAGCTGACACCTCCGAACACCTATAAAGTCAGCCGCAAGACACGAGTGGGGGCAAAGCAAGCCTAGGAGCAAGGCTGGGGCGAGGGGCGCCGAGAAGGCCCAGGACCCCCGCCGCTCGGCTCGCGGGCGTGGTGCCAGGAGCAACGCCACAATCTAATTCTGGGCTTGTGTGAACAAACTAGTAAAGGCACTGCTGCCTCTTATCTTGGGGCACCCCCCTGAATCCTGGAGCTCACCCCCCAAGTGTCCAGCTCTGCCGCGCCTCTGCTCATGGCAGACACAGTCTGCTCTGCAATGCTTGCTCTCCTTCTTGGTTTATCCCGGGCAGTGGTGGCTGCTGGGATGGGCAGGTGGGCTTCACAGCAGGACACCAGCTCGCTGCCCTGCACGCCTCACGCTGCCGGGAGTCATCCAAGGCTGCCCCACCAGGGGCCCTTGTCCAGGGCCTTTCTCTCTGCTTCCACTGCCCTGTTCTCAGGCAGACTGCTGCTGCCCCAGCCCTCTTCTCCTGCATCCTCTGCAGCCGCTGAGCCACTTCCTTTTCTCTCTGCAGCAGGCTGGTCCAGCCCTATGGTTAGCCACATGGTGGAATATAACAACAATACTTTGTACTCAGCATACACCTCCTTGCAGAGGAGCTCCACACACCCTGCAAATATTCCCCAGCACAACGCCCCAGGAAGCTGGAGAGCCTGAGGCCCAGGGGAGCCCGGCTTTGCGAGGTTTCACAGTGAGCTGGGAGCCAGAACGGGATCTGCCGGCTGCTCCTCTAAGGATTTTAACAAGAGCCTCGTCTTTCTGAGCCTTCAGAGCCGCAGCTCCCCGGAGCTGGTTCTCTCTCCCTTGTGCAAAAACTTTTCTCCATTCACAGACTTCCCTGGGCCTAGACAAGCTTGTAACTCGGCTTTGAAGCCCACATACAAGTTAGAAAAGAAACAGAAATGCCATCTGTGCCATAGCTGGCCTTTGCATCATCATGGCACCCAGCAGAAGGGATGACGTCACCCAAATACACGCCCCAGCTAGAGGGCGTCCCAGAGGAAATGCTGGGGGATGGCGGGAGCCTTGTGTTCAGGGGTGAGTCTGAATTCTGTCTCTTCTAGAGCACTGAGTATCCAATTCAGTGGAGTGGCTGGACACAGCTAGACCTGGGGTGAGAGAGACAAGTGCCGAAGGGTGAGGGTGCCTCTGGGTGAGACCCTTCAGAGATTCCTGGACCTAAGCATGATCTATCATCCCAGAAAGAGAAAACCATATCCTGAGGTGGAAGCTCAAAACCAGATGGTTTTTCTTCGTTCTTTTATCACTGGCAATAACACTCCTTTGCAGAAGATGCGACGGATGGGGCAAATGTTAGCAAAGGCTGAAATGGCAAAAAAGCAGTGCTGATCAGAATGGGCTCTGGGCATGGCGCGTTCCACGTGGAGGTAGCAGAGTTAGTTAGTTAAGAACACAGGCTTCATGAAGAAAAGCAAGCAGCAGAGAGAGATGCTTCAGGGCTCCATCCCCCCAACAGAAGCTTTGAACAACCAGCAAGAACTGGCAGGTGAATCTCTCTCAAAGCTCCAGAAAACAGTTAAAGGATTGCAGTAAAGGGCAAGCACTGAATCAACGAAGGACATCTTAAAAGTGGCAGGAGCTCGTGGCACCCTGGCTGACACCTCCCCAGTTCTGGAGGAAGCAGAGTAACCTTGTGCACGTATTAGGAGCATAGATGTCTGGTCCAATCGGTCTGGGGGCAGACTGAGGGACTAAACCAGAATGCTTGTCACAGGCTCACTGTCCCAGTGTCCCTCATGCAAAAGGCAGCTCACGGAGCTCCCCTCAAGAAGGAATGCAGTTTCTTGCTTTCAGCACTTTAAATATGTCATCCCACTGCCTTCTTGCCTCCATGGTTTCTGATAAGAAATCGTCACTTAATCTTATTGAATCTCCCTTGTAGATTTACTTATACTATGTTGTTCCCTGGGTCTATTTGGGCTTATTCTGTTTTGGAGTTCATTGAGTGTCTCAGCTGTATATATTCATGTCTGTTAAATTTGGGAAGTTGTCAGCCATTTCTCTCCCACAGTGTGTATACTGGTACAGAGTCTAAAGCTCTGTTCCTTAAGCTTGCATCCAGCGAAAATTATGAAGGGGTTTTCCTTGAATGCCAGAAACAAGGAAGGAAGGGAGGGAGGGAGGGAGGGAGGAGGGAAGAAGGACAAAAAGAAAACACTTTCCCCAGTCTTTTCAGATTGACCTGTGTGAGTACTCTCCTTCAGAGCCCCTCCATACAATGAGTTTAGAGAACAGCACCAGGCCACAACACAGGGCCTTCCCTGATCCATTCTGCACATGCAGCCTATGTGGCACGGGAAATTCCCTTTTTACATGGTTTAGAATGTCCCCTCCTCCCTAGGAAACATTTTCTTCAAGGGCTGGGCACTGCACTGTGTGTCCTACAGCCAGCAGTCCCCTGCCCCAGGCAGCCACTGTAAGAGCTCTGTGAGTCCCTTCTGCACACAGGGCAAGTTCTGGGACAGCAAGTCCCTCAGCCCACCACCAGACAGCTCGGGGCAGGCATACCTGCTCCCAGTATGTGCACAAGCTTCCTCTGCTTCCTCCAGAGCTAGTACCAGGGATCCGCAGTGGGATCAGCCAGTGAAGGGTGAGAGGGGGGCCAGCCAGGGTGCCATGCAAGCAAGCTTGCTGCCTTTTTCTCAATTTGGGGCTCAGCCTGTTGCTTCAGACCTTTAACCATTTTCTGGAACCCTGAGAAAGATGTTTCCATTAGTTGTTACTGGTTCTTCAAAGCTTCTATGGGGAAACGATGCTCTGAAGCATCTCACTCTGCCGTCTTGATCAGGGTGGGCCCCAAGAATGTACTTTTAAACAGAGACTTCTAGACCCCCAGTTCTGATCCTGCCAGTCCCCAGGGTTGTTTCCATTTCCTCAATGGGTTTAAACAATTTATCAAAAAGTTCTTAAAAGCAGCTGGCCTCAGAGTCAGGAGCATAGTGTGTGTAGGCTGTTGAAGTGAAGTTGGTATCAAAGCAAATGAGATTGTTACAGATTTAGGATGTTACATTTAAGTCCCATGGTAGCCACAAAGAAAATAGAACACGCCAGCTCATAGAGACAGAAGTAAAATGCAGGCTGTGGGGGAGTAGGGGCAGGGGAATTGGGGAGTTAATGCAAAATGGGTTTCTGTTTGGGGAGATGGGAAATTTTTGGAAGATGGTGAAGGTGAATGGAAGTATTCAAGGGGCATGATGTATACAACCTACATTCAAGTGTTCAGAAAATGGGTTGATGCTAGACAGGTAGGTAGATGATAAATAGAATGCTGTGGCAAAGGTGGAAAACAGTTAAAAATTGGTGGGTCCGGGTATCTGAGGGAATACGGGTATGTTGGAGTTCTTTTAAGATTTATTTATTTACTCCCACCTCTTGTTTTTGTGCTCGCTGTGTCCATTTGCTGTGTGTTCTTCTGTGTCTGCTTGTCTTCTCTTTAGGCAGCACCAGGAACTGATCTTGGGACTTTCTGGAACAGGAGAGAGGCCCTCAATCTCTTGTGCCACTCAGCTCCCTGGTCTGCTGCATTTCTTATTGTCTCTCTTCTGTGTCTCTTTTTTGTGTGTCATCTTGTTGCGCCAGCTCTCTACATGGGCCAGCACTCCTGCATGGGCCAGCACTTCCCATGGGCCAGCTTTCTGCTCAGGCCAGCTTGCCTTCACCAGGAGGCCCTGGGAATCGAACCCTGGACCTCCTATATGGTAGACAGGAGCCCAATCGCTTGAGCCACATCTGCTTCCCTTATTTTTGTAATTTTCCTGTAAGTTTGAATGTATTTCAAAATAAAAAGTTAAAAATAAAGTACCATCTTTTGCTAAATCTTTCATTACCTACCTGATTGATACAACTCTAATTTCACAATAAAACTGAACTCTTTTTTTTCTCTGTTTTCTTAAGCTATAAAAGCACAATCTAATTCCCATCTTTAGTTCTGAGCTTGTATAGTCATTCCATGTCATTCTACTTAAATTGGTCAACATAGCATTAATTTAAGCCATTTCCTAGGGCAAAGATGTCCTTGGAGGCACTTTTTGGGATTTAGGCTCTACTGAAATTGAAGGTATTTCTTTTAAGAAAACATGAACTTTACTTCTTCCTTCTTCCAGGTCTAAGGATCCCCAGTCACCTTAATTACTGCCATCATCCAAATTAGTGTATATACTGATTATATATAACTTCAGGAAAGCAAAATCTTTCCAAAAAGTCATGAGCCACCCCTAAATTATGGCTTTTCTGAACATCCCTGATATGGTGATGACTTTCAGGTTGGAGATTACCAAAACATGCTCGGGCAGTTGTCGTGTATTCAGAACATGCGTCGTAAACAAAAAGTTACCACCCAGCTGCTCAGGGGAGGGTGTGCCTTCCCTGCCCAGATTCAGGTTCCTGTCAGGCATTGGGAGTCAGGAAAGAACAGGTGAAAGCAGGGGTTCTTAACCCTTTTTGTTCCACAGACCCCCTGCCAGTCGGGTGAAATGAATGCTGCTCTAGTTTATTGCATACATTCAAAAGTGAAGGAAATGCTAGCTTTCACTTAGAGGTCAGAGAAAATAAAGATAATAAGTTGATTTTTTTCAATTCAAGCTCACGAGCCCCTGAAATCTTTCCATGGACCCCTGGTTAAGGACCCCTGGGTTAAAGCAACACCATCAAGGTTAATCGGTAAAATTCAACCCATACTTAAGTTATTAGGAAAAAAACACTCTCTTCTCCTCCCTTGGCGCCCTCTTGGCTGGTGTTTTCCTGAACCTGAGAGGCGTATTTGCTCTTTACAACTCCCACCCTCAAAACAGAGTGTTGCAACGCAGACAGATTTTCTGCTGAGCTAAGCATTCTGAACAAACATCAGGGTCCATGGCAGCCACAGATGTGTGTGTAACCTTCTCCCAGCCTCCTCCTCCACAGACATCAGCCAATACCATCCACACTTCCCAAAACACAACCCACATCCCCACCCGAGTGCAAGGACCTAGGGCCAGGAGCACCTCGTGCCTAGGGCCCTCTCCACAGTCAGAAAACCCACAGAGAGGAATTAGTCCAGATTTAAACCCACGCATCCAAGTCTTCCTTCACGTTTGAGAGAAGGAAGCCATTACTGAATATCCTGCTACAGTCGTAGGTAGACTGTAGTATTCTAATTCTCTTGCTTTATGGGGAGAAAACACTTTAATTGTTTAATTAAAGCCAGAGATCCAGGAACTCCAGAGAGGTGGATCCTAATTCGGCAAGCAGAGCTTCCATTCCGCAGGAGCTTGAAAAGAAAGGGTTTTGGTTATTCTTGTACCGGAAGCCATGATAACCCAGAAGCCTGAGAGACATCAGAGCACGGAGGTGTAGTTCTGTTGTCAGTCAGCAAGAGAACCGGAGATAGAGATGTGAAAGCGACGCTAGGCCCCTGAGCACTGTCAGAGCCCCGGCTACGCTTGCAGCTCTACCAGCCGCTAACTCAACACCGTCAGTCTTTGGCTTCCTTGTCTGTCCAATGAGGGTATGGAGTGGCGGTTCAGAGCTCTGCCAGTTCACAGATTGCTTGACTCCACAAGGTTTGTCAGTACTTAATCTATTTTAGGAAGCCCCCGCTGAAAAGCTGGGTTAAAAGATAATTCGAAGGTTGAGCACTGAGAAAGCCCTGTGGCATATCTGAGGAAGATAAAGGAGAAGCCACAGAGAGGAGATAGAAAGGTCTACCAACGTCAATGGGGTAAAGCCCTAGCAGAATTGTGAAGGAGCCAGAATAGGCTTTTTTTCTTATCAGTCTCAGTAAAGGATTCAAAACTCGTGACTTCCTGTTTAGATGGGTTTGGGGAAGCCACTGTTTCTTCATCAAAGAGTCATTCTCCTGGAGGGAGAGAAAGCCTTCTTTTTTTACCCCTGTGACAAGAATTGTAGGCATGGGCTAGTGGGTAGGAGAAGTGCATGTGCACGGGGCAGCTTCAAGGTTTGCAAACTTGGTTTCCTGATTTCTGGTGCTGGGGGTTTTGTAGGCCTCGGAGACACCTCCCTCCCTCCTTCCCTCCCTCCCTCTCCCCACCCCCTCTGGCTTTTCTGACGTTCTCAGGACCATTATTCACAATAGCCAAAAGGTGGAAGCAACCCAAGTGTCCATCAACAGTAGGATGGATAAACAAAATGTGGTCTGTACACACAATGGAATATTCTTCAGCCGTAAGGAAAGAATGACACTGACACATGCTACAACATGGACGAAGCTTGAAGGCGTCATGTTGGGTGAAATAAACCAGACACAGAAGGACAAGCATTGTGTGGATCCACTTGTATGAAATGCCTAGAATAAGCAAATTCACGGAGATGGAAAGTAGATCTGAGGTTACCAGAGGCAGGGCGGAGGAGGGAATGGGGAGTCATTTTTAATGGGTACAGTGTTTCTGTTTGGGGTGACGGAAAATATCTGGTAATGGACAGTGGTGATGGTAGCACAATATTTTTAATGCAATTAATACCACTGAATCGTACATTTAAAAATGGTTAAAATGTCAAATTTTATGAGAGAGATACATATAAGCACAATTAACAACAACAACAACAAAAGGTCATACATGCTTCCGGGGGCACGCCTTGCTAAGTAGAATTGGCAGCGTGAGCCAGTCAGCAGGAGAGGAGTCCTGCCTCCGGGTGAGGCGTGGGGAGCAGGGAGAGCTGCCTCTTGGAAGGCCGGCCTCCTGCCCTGGAGGCAGCCTGGGAGAGGAGGGCCCTCCTCTCTGGCTATTTGCATTCTTTGGGATGAGGCAGCTAGAGAAGGCTTGCCAAGGCCTTAGCTGTGGGGCGAGCAGATTGTGGGCACAGGCTGTGATGAGCTGGGAGGTGGTGGGGCTCAGGAGCACCCCCTGCCTCCAGCCCAGGATTCCATTCGTGCCAGCGGCACCCAGGAAGTGTGGGACGGATTCCTAACCCACCCCTCCCTCTGAGAGCAAGGAGCCGCGGAGGGGAGCAAGAGAGGCAGGCAGCACCAGGCACTGGGCATTTCCAGCACACCAGGGGCCTCTTGTAAATTAAGGCATGGAAAGCCTTTGAATCACGTGGGGTATGGTCAGGCTCAGCTGCCCCGCGGGGGCGGAGCGAGACGTGGTCTCCAGCAGGGGGCGCTGGACTGCGCTCCGCTCCCGAGAGGAAGGCGGGCTGGCAGGGGGCACTCAGGTGCCTCTTCCTTGCAAGGTGCTGGTTAGAGGTGTGGCTAAGACCAGAGAAATCTGAATCAGCTGCGGCACGTAGCTGGCCTCGTGCCTCCCTAATCACGCACTTAGGCCGTGCCCTGAGCCATTTCCTGACGTGAAGCAAATACTTTGAGTTTGAAGAGCTGAGTGACGCGCAGAATGTTTTGTGGATTTTTCACATTTTCTCTGCCGCCACTGGAAGTCTTGGAGAGCCTCGTTGGTGGCAGTCAAGGCGAGCACCTGTTTGCTTCTGCAGTTTGCCCTGAGAGCCGGTGACTTTATGCCTGAAGAACGTCCTCCTGGCTGGTTTTGTTGGCAGGCTTGGTGGCTAGACAGAATTTTCAAAGGCGTCCCCAGAAACCCTAAGGGCTGGGGGCTATCTGCCTAGTTACGGACCCCTCTCTGACCCCTCAGGCCAGTCTGCTCCAGGCCTGTGCTCCCCAGCTCAGGTGGAGGCCGGTGCCTGACCCCGGCTTGACGTGTGCTCTGCAGTGTTTCTTCAGCCCTCCAGCGTTCGTTTCCTGACCTGTGAAAATGATCTCCGAGATCCGTCCAAGCTCGGGGGAGTCTGGAGTAGACCCTGGGCGCTTTGGGGCTGCAGGAGTTCCGCGTCTGCTCTAGAGGCCTGCGGGGAGGGGAGCCAGACCGCGGGATCTGGGGTGAATGGAGCCTGTCCTCAGAAACAGCATCACATTTTAGGGCCCTTCATGCTGGGTGTTTGAGTGACATTCTCAAGTCTGCTGGGAAACAACTACCAGAGACCCTGCCCGTTGACATTATCTGCCATGTCTGCAATTGAATCAGCCTTTTTTTCCCTCCATCTTGGCACTAGAACCACTAGGCTCAACTCATCCTAAAATTACGTAAGTTCTGCAGCCCAAAGAGAGAATTGAGTCAGCAGGACGGCACTGACTAAGCATTCCTGTGTTCCCCACGGTGAGGCCAATTCTGCAGTCCTTATTTTGGCCTAATTCCCACTGAAATTCAATGCCCAGTATGAACTACAGGCTTCATACATATAATTATGAACAAAGGTTTTGAAAGCCTAAAGGGCAAGAAATAGGAATCTGCATCTCTCCATCAGCAATTACTGTATGCTTATTATTATAATAGCCCAAGTGTCCATGCATCCTCAGGCTGGCAGAGGCAGGCAGACTTCCAGAATGTGCCCTCCCCACGGCCCTGCCACTCATGGCTGATGGGGGCAGGCCATGCCCCATAATGGGTGCAGGTGGACGAGTGAGCAATGGAGAGATTTTGTGTTCTTCACCCCTCCACTGCTACCCACCAAGCTGTGCTTCTGTTCCTCAGCATTTTATGCGGTAGGTTATCTTGAGCAAGTGCTTTAATTATGGGAATAAAAAGGGATACCAAAAAGCATTAAAAATGATGACTCATCATGGCAGCATGGAGGGAATGACTGGTTTTAGACCACAAGGTGAAACATTACATCACTGGTGTTAACACTGGGATATTCTAGAGATTGAGTCTACCATGGGTACAGCTCTTTGGTGTAGAAATAAAGGGCCAAGAGAGCATGTGGCAGAAATGGTACGTTCTCTAATGACTTGCAGGGCTTCTCAACCCTCGCTCTACAAGAGAAGCACTTAGGGAATCAAAAAATAGTGGTGGCTGGGCCCTGCCAACTGAAGCAGAATTTCTGGAAGGTGGGTCCAGGCGTCAATGTTTTTCAAAAGCTTGCCAACAACAAGTCTTTTTAATAGAAACCAGGTTTATTCACACAAAACTGATTCGTTTTGAGAGATCGTAAATGCCCTGGAGGTGGTTTTTGTGGGTGTGAAACAAATGATGAGAATTTGGATTATACCCTGTTATTATAGCATTGAAATTAAGTCTACTTAATTTATCAAGTCATGCTCATGCCCTGGTTTACATTCTCATATCTATCAATAAACATTGTGGTACCTGGGAGTGGGGGAGGGAAGCTTGCCAGAGACTTTGATGCATGGTGAAGGCTACGAGTACCAAAATAGCGTCAACGCCGTAGTTTTCACCTAAATAAGGAAGTTGGGAGATGCCCCCAAAGCTGAAAATTGACAGTTTTAGGATTAAGTAAAAGAAGGTGCAATTTTTTGGTATCATCTTGATAGCTGTAGCAACCAGCATTACTGTGTACCAAGGTGTGCACTGAACACTTAATTCTGAATAATTCAGAATTATTCACCCCATTCGCAGATGAGAACTCCGAGGCTTAGAGAGGCAGTAATTTGCCCAAGGCCAGTACCCGGGATCGCCTATGGGAAAGACACCTGCCACGTAGCCTGAGAAACACAGCGATGGGAAAGACGCAAGGCCAGCCCTCAAGTCACCACCTGCCAGTAGAGGAGCAAATGGCTGAAAACCCAAAGCAGGCCGTGACATCTGTCGGAGACACAGAGTACGACGGGCCCACGTGAGACGCAGGCTAGTAAAGTCTTTGTGGAGGAGGAAAACTGAGCTTCAGGAAGGAGCCCTGGATTCTGACAGGCAGCAGGGCTGGGGCTGAGGCAGGAGGAGGTCCCAGGGAGAAAGCACGGTGGACAGAAAAATGGCCAATAGCCCCGTCTGGGGTAAAGAGGACAAACGTGTAGGACAAGGCCAGGAAGGAGCGTTGCCCTAAATTGCGGGACCTTATGTGGCCAGTAGGGAGCACGTGTTTTGTCTAGGAGGTAACGGGAAGCTCCAAGGGTATCTGCCCAGGTGTAGGGGGATGTACTGGGCCCGCAGGCCTCTGGTTTTCTCTCTCGGGCGTTGAGCTCCTCGACACTCTCCAGCGAAAGCTGCCTGGTTGGCAGGGCCACACTGGCCCACCACTGAACTTCCCCGACGGACCGTCTGTTCTTTGGTAGCTGCGGCTGTTGTTAGCAGGAAGCACAGCTCTCTTCTCTACATATGTTGGATTCCTGTGGCCCACATAGTTATTCAGATCATGTACTTGTTCTGAATGTCTATCATGGTATTTGCATTTTCCATCGAGAGAGGAGTGAAGAAAATGAGAATAGAGGATTCTGGGCCGGTATGACTTCCTTAGGCTTCCA
Source organism: Cabassous unicinctus (assembly GCA_029593785.1). Lineage (NCBI taxonomy): Eukaryota > Metazoa > Chordata > Mammalia > Cingulata > Chlamyphoridae > Cabassous > Cabassous unicinctus. The sequence continues at coordinate 29,973 of JAQZBX010003798.1, forward strand.
TAAGACAGAGTTCTCAAACTTTCCACTGGAGAATTTCTCTGGGTACTTAGAATTCTAGGGGGGGCGCTGGGGTGTCCAATGGCGGCCAACTAAAAGCATATACCTCTTTGCCGTCTTGTGCTTTATCTTGGAAGTTTATGTGAAGTCTGCATTCCCAGCCCTTCCTGTTATGTGCACCAGTACAAGAAAACGTACCAGTTCTCCTGGGATTTTGTAGACAGCCACCAGCTCACCACCATTGCCTCTTTAGTAGAAGTGTTGCCAGACCCCCCTGAGTCCTGCCCCTTTGGTTCACTTGGGCCAAAAGAGGGCCTTTCTCCACCAGTTCTTGGCAGCAGATTGGTCTCTCCGTGACAAGGCTGTGTTTGGCGGAGGCAGCCCTTCTCTGGGCAGCGGTGAGGCTCCTTCCCACCAAGCCCTCCTGCCTGCAGGCCTCCCCGGCTCTGCTGGGCCCTGAACCAGTCCACTTGCCTGGTTCTCTATGCAGCTCTCCCACGGCCAAAAAGCATGGGCACCACCAGGTTTCTGATGGCTTAGGGCTCACTCTAAATCCCCCTCTCTGTGTTCCAATTGCCAGCCCATCCATTTTCTATCCTGGTCAAGCTAACTTACAGCAGATAAAATAGATTTGTCACTCGTTAAATATTTCTTGGTTCTGATATGCTTCTAGCAGAGAACAATAATCACAGAAACTCTCAAACATGATCCAAGAAGAAAAAACTGTGTGGCAGCTGCCCAGGTCTGACACCTTACCATCCACTTCCTGTTTACTGCGTGAGACTTGATGAACCTGCTTGCCGTCCGGGGCAGATGACAGCCACCCAGCCCCATGGAGGGAAAGAACTGCTCTCCTCAGCCCTTGGAGACAAATTTAGGACCATCATCTGCCCTGAGGAGTTGGGAAGGAACCGTCGAGAGGCGAAAGGGGAAGCACATCCGATTTGAAATACCCGTGTAAGCCGTTTTTTCCTGTACAGTGCACAGCAGAGGAAGCTTTGCTGAAGAGAATTGTTATCTGCTGGAATTCCCTAAGCTTAATAAACTGTCCTGAAAGGGATTTGGGGGGAGCCCTCTTGGGATTAGAGGACCCTATGGGCTTGCATTGGGTCTGTTTACTGAAGTCAGGGCTGGGGTATGAGACAAAGGTCGAGTAGTGGGGATTGAAGCAGGAGGGAAAAGACCGTCTCAGGGAGAGGAGCTCAGGATATGGGGGTAGGGAAGGAGAAATACTCTGCTGGGTCAACTTGACCGGACACAGCTACCCAAAAGCCCAAGTCTTTGGTGGGCTGAGCTCTGACCTGGTGTCCTGGCCCAAGGCCTGGGGCAAGCCCTCCCAGCATCAGGATCCCAGCGCTCAGCACCCTGCCCGGAGCTGCTCGCTCAAGCAGCAACGGCAGGGAAGCTGCAGGCGGTCCATGGCGACCTTGGCTTAGCAGGGCGGCCTCGTTGCGGAGGCTGGTGGAGAGGAGCAGCAGAGCCGAACCTGGCCAGCTGGCTTTCCCGAGACTTCCCTCCCCACCAGCTCCCAGAGTTTCTGCTCACGGCAGTTGAAAAGGACTCCGAAAGCTATGATGGTGGGGAGGTCGCATTATTTATACCGTAACTACCCACTCCCAGTTTTTCTAGAAAGCAACTTTAACGCTTTCTAACCCAACAATGAAAAATTGTGAATGGTCGTTTCTCTCCAGAAACAAACGTAACTTCTTGGGGAATGTATGAAAACTAACAAAGCTTTGTTTCTGGGTTCTGTGCCTTTATTGGTTAAGTGAATTACACAGGGAAAGCCATTTAGAGCAGGCTCTGTTGACAACCACTCTGCATGAAAAGGGGCCTGGACTCACATTGTACAAAGATTTTCTTAGGAAACCAGGCCTTCACAGACGCTGGGCTGGATGACTCACCGTCCTCTACATGTGAATGAGATTTCTTGTTGTCTTGGTTACAGTTTAAAGGAAAAGTAATTCAGCTCAGCATAATGACATACATACATCAGTGGTGACGTCAGCTTTGACCCATTTGTGTCTATAAAGAAACACTGATGCCTCTCTTGGAAGGTCCTAGTAGGACATTATGAAGTCCTGTGTAGCATTAGAATTTCATACTTTCAATTAATTCATATTTTTTTGGCAGGCACTTTGCTGGAACTAGAGATAAGGAATGGATAGCTCAGCCCCTGCCCTTAATGAGCTTACAATCTGGTATGGAAAATAAAACCAACTGGTCTACCACTCAGAGTAAGGGCATCATGAAAAGGTAGGCACTGCAAAGTCCAACACCAAAAGGTACACTTGTTCAAATAAGCAGATCGAGTTTGCTTGAGTTATAACAAATAGAGTGTATTCATTTCCTATTGCTGCTATAACAAATTACCACAAAAGGAGTGGCTTAAAACAATGCAAATTTCTTAGTTTACAGAGCCATAGATTAGAATTCCAACGTGGGTCTCACTGGGCTAAATTCCAGGTGTCCCTATGTTCCCCTCTGGAGGTTCTAGAGGAGAATCTGCTTCCTTGCCCTCTCCAACTTCTAGAACCAGCTGCATTCCCTGGATCATGGCCTCCTTCCTCCCTCTTCAAAGCTATTCTTCTCTGCCCATTCTTCTGTAGTCACAGCTCCTCTGACCACAGCTGGGAATGTTCTCCCCTTCTAAGCACCCATGTGATCACATCAGACCCACCTGGATAATCCAGGATCATCTCCCCATCCTCAGAGCTCTTAACTTAATCACACCTGCAAAGTCCCTTTTGCAGTGTCAGGTAATATATTCATAGATCCAGGGATTAAGACATGGACATCTTTGGGGATCAATGTTCTGCCTAGCACACTGAGGAAAGACTTTGCCACCATAGACACCTTACAAATTTCTTTGGTTTTTGTCTTTGTTTTTCTAGGCACTACCCCTTGGTATCAAAAGACCATTGTCGGTGGTGGTGCCGAGATAAGCTGGGCAGGGGATGGGGGTATTTGAGGGGCACAGACGAGATTGTTTTAAAATTTCCTGGGTAGAACGTCGAGTTTGGGAAAGACAACTCAATATTATAATATACTTAGATTTGAAAGAAAGAAAAAAAAAAGTCATGTTCTCAGAATGCAAACTACAGAAAGCCAAGCTCAGCCAAAGTTTCTTGGTCAGTGGAGCTATGCAAGGAAATATGCTGCTTCCGGTAATGAGCAGGGTGGGAGAGGTGGGGTGGGTTAAAGAGGACACTTCCTTGGCGGGTTATGTCAGAATCACTCAAGAAAGGCTTGAAAAGCACTGAGTTAGGCGAGGATAAGGGGCCTCTAACTAGTGTCCCACGCCCCTGCTTTCCACAGTCTAACCTGTTTTACATTCCCCCACCCCGTCTTGTGCTCCTTTGAAAGAGCCCCCTGCTGACTTTCACAGCTGTGGCTCCCAGGCTGGTATGGGCAATGGCTGGGACAGGGCAGGCCCCGATGTCTGCTGAATGAATCATAAATTACACGACTGTGGTTCATGTCGCTCCGGCTCAGGAACCTGCCGTGACTGCCCATCTTCTAGCGAATAAAATCCAGTTGTTTAAGCTATGCCCCCAGCTTCCTTTTATCGGCTGGCGCCTCCTTACGTACATTCTCCCCATGAACCCCCTCTCCCCCGTCCAGCTCCCCTCTGTTTCAAGGTCCGCATCACTCTTTTCTTCGTAAAATCTACTCTGCTTCCCCTCTTTCCCATCCTTTGTCCACGAGCTTTTCCACCTCTCACAGCTCCCACACACGCCGTCACCCTAGCAGGCTTGCCTTTCCTCTGAAGGCCATGGCCCTACACACTTTTCTTGTGAAACTTAGCACTTTTTACCTTGCACTATATTTAAGGAGCAGGTTTCATTTCCTCAACTGGAGTGTAAGCTCCTTACAGACTCTATCCCTAATTAATCTCTGCCTCTCTCTCATTGCCTCGGATGTAGTAGATGCTCAATAAATATCAGCTGAACCAATGAAGACAGTGAGAGGCAATTATGAAGGAGGCACTTGAATTTAGGGTGGTAAATGTACTGTAGATGAATTCATTTCTTGCATGGAAATTAGTTCTTAGAAGCCAAGGAAGCAAATCCTGTGCAAGTTGGTAATGAGGTTCTGACAAGACTAATGATGTCTACAAGAAAACCAGACTGGTCTCACGGTGGCACAAGTCAGCAGAATGGCATAGAAACAAGAGAGGATTTGAGTCCAATGGTTTCGGGCACCACTCCCAGCTGCCTGGATTTGGTCTTGGCTGTGTGGCCCTGAAAAGATTATCTCTGTGCCTCAGTTTCCTCATTTATTAATTGAGGGCAAAAAATGTGTGTCCACTTCTACAGGCTCTCATGGCAGTTAGGATAGTGCCTGGCACCTGGCAAACCCCTGGTAAATGTTAGCTCTTGCTATTACCAGTGACTTCAAGTGTGTTTAAGGAGCCACCTCTTCTGCCACTCACTTCTGCTCCTGAAATGGGGATCATTATATTTCAGTGCATAATATGAAAATTTCCTCCAAAACATGACACCTCTACCCAAGGACCTGCAATTAGCAGTGTGCATAATTCTCCTTTATTCATTTCTGGACATTACGCGGGGAACACAGATAGAACTTGTTGACGTAGTGGGTGGGCCTTTGTGAAACATGACAGCCAAGTCCCTAATTATTCTTAGAAATGTCAAAACTCACTGGAAACAATTGGGCTTGACAGTTCAAGGGCTAATTAACTCCAAGCCCTGCTTCTTGAGTTTCCTTATTTGCAATTATTGGTCAATGGTTTTCTTAAGCCATTTTAAAAATTTCTTTTGCAGTTTTGTAGGTGAGAATGCTGTGTGCAACTGATCAGTGGGGAGGGGCTGCCTTGGATAAACATGGGGGCATATGCAGGTAGCATTGTGAGTGTTTGGGGGTGCCCCTGTTTAGGGCCTGGTCTTGAAGGAACTGCTGTATGTGCAGGATGCCTGGAGAAAGTCATCCCAGCCCACATCTGAGTTCTTCTGTTTCAGAGGAGGCTTCCTTCTGCCTATCTCACCTTTTTATTTAACCCCCTCCCCCCAAAAAAAAACCTCACTTAAAACAACCAAGCACAGAATTGCCAAAAATTGGCAGCAACCAAGATGCCCTTCCATAGGTGAATGGATAAACTGTGTGTTTCAGTTTGCTAAGGGCTGCCAATGAGAAATACCAGGAATGGGTTGGCTTTTATAATGGGAATTTATTAGGGTAAAATCTTGCAGTTCCGAGGCTGTGAAAATGTCCAAATCAAAACATCATCAAGAGATGCTTTCACAAAAAGTCAGCCCCTGGCAGATCCTGGACTCCTGCCATGTGGCAAGGCAAAATGGCGGCCGGTCTCTGCCTTCTCGGCCAGGCTCACTTTCTTCCTGAGCTCAGCTGCGGGTGATCGGGCATATGGCTCATCTCTCAGTCTTTGGGACCCTCTCTCCACAGCCCCTGGGCTGCAGGTGATGCTGGAGTCCTCTCTCTCATGGCAGGGTAAGAGCTTACAGTGCTCCTTCTCTGTGTGTCTGCAAGTTTCTCCCGTTTATACAGGACTCCAGCAAGAGGGCCGACGCCCACCCTGGGTCACAACTCATGGAAGTAATCCATTCAAAGGGATCTGCACGCCCAGGAATGGATTAGCCCCAAGAACATGATCTTTTCTGGGATCCATGCTGGGGCACACCCCTACCATGGAGTATTATTCTGTAATAAAAAGGAATGCGCTCCCCAGGCACATGTGGTGGCTGTGATTATGTCCCCAGAAACACGTTCTCAGCCTTAATCCACCCCCATAGGTGTGAACTCAGTGTAAACAGGACCTTTTGATGAGGTTCCTTCAGTTAAGGTGTGGCCCAGGGGAATCAGGTTGGGTTTTAATCCTGTACTGGAGACCTTATGGAGAAGGCCACAGAGAGAGAAGCCTGGGGAGTTCCCAGAGCTGGAAGTCAATGGAACCCAGACAGAAAGGAGAAGACCCTTCCATGTGCCTGGCCATGTGACAGAAAAGCCAAGGAACCCCAAAGTTTGACAGCCAGACAGAAGACCGACCCAAGCCTTCCAGACTCTGAAAGTGTGAGCCAATAAACTCCTGTTGCTAAGCCAACCCATTGTATGGTGTTGCTTTAGAAGCCAGGAACCTAAAATACCATGAAAAGACATGGGGGAAACTTTGCTGCATATTGCTCAGCAAAGAAGCCAGTCTGAGAAGGCTACATACTGCATGATTCATACTATATGACAGTCTGGAAAAGGCAAAGCTATAGAGACAGTAAAAAGACCAGTGGTTGCCAATATGCAGTTGTCAAAACCCACAGAATTGTACAACACAAAGAGTGAACCGTAATGTAAATTATAAACTTTAGGTTAAATAATGTATCAATATTGGCTCATCAATTATAACAAATGTACCACACTGATGCAAGCTCTAAATAATAGGGAAAGCTGTGTGTGTGTACAGGGGGGTTATGGGAACTCTCTGTACTTTCTGTGCAACTTTTCTGTAAACAGAAAACTGCTCTAAAAATAAAGTTTATTTTTTTTAAAATCACCATCCACACTCCTTAGCATCACACACGGGGCTTTCGTGCTCGGACGCCTGTCCACGCCCCAGGCGCACGGCATGATGACCAGCTTGCAGCACAGCCCGCCTGCTGCCCAGCCTCTTGTGAAAAGCCCCCTCCCTCCTGTGTCTCTGGCAAACTCCTGGGCATCTTTAGAAAGCACAAGCCGCTCATTCCCTTCCCTGGAAAGCCTTCTCCCAGCCGCCCAGGGAGAGCTGGTTACTTACAGCACGAAGCACATTCTATTGTGATTTCTTCCTCTTCTTTAAAAATTAGGTTATAATACATACCTTTCTAGTATACATTTCTGCAAGTTTTGACAAATATGTTTAGTAGTGTAAGCAACACCACTGCCCCAAAGATGCAGTTTCATCATCCCCTAAAAGCCCCCAAGCCCCTTTGTTGTCAATCCCTCCTCCCAGCCCCTGACAACCACTGATCTGTTTTTGGTGTCTCTGGGTTTGTCTTTTCCAGCATGTTATATCAACGAAGTCATAAAGTATGCATCCCGTTCTGCTGTAATAATAGTTCCTTTCCATATTTGTCTCTTTTTCTAGACTTCAGCTCCTAGAAAGTGGGGGCCTCATCTTACTCATCTTTCCCAGGACAAGCAGGTGTGTGGTCCATGGCAGCGCCCACTGGTGAAAGGAATGGATGAAAGCGTAATGCTGGAAACTGTTTCTAGCAGAAACAATCCCAGTGTGTGTCCTGGGCTTGGGGACAAATGGGAGGTGCCACGCAGGAGCCAGAAGCAGCTGTAGCGAGCAGTCATGATCAGACGCGGCTGAGAGAGGAAGCCGGTGCAGCCCTTCCTCCCAGGTGAGCGGAACGCAGAGAGGCAGGCGCCCAGCATCTGGCTGCCAGGAGCTGGGGCTCCGACCAGTCAGCGCTGGGCATCCCTGAGCCACCCCAGGGCCACACCGCCAGCAGCGCCTCTAGCCTGGGCAGTCCAGTCGGGTCCCAGGACACTTCCTCCGGGTCAGCCCCGGGGAGCAGCCCAGAGGGGTCCAAGCGGCAGCCACCACTGGCAGTGGTGGGCATCAGCCTGGGGTGAGGGGTGGGTCAGAATGAGCTCATCTGTGTTCTCTCCTCTCACCCTCCTGTAGGGGGAAGGGCACCTGTCACCACCTCCACGGAGGACAGCAAAGCGATGTCAACCCACTCCAACGCAGGTGCACGGTCGCCAAGAAAGAAACCACACACACAAGCACCGCACGGAACTACGCGTACTGTGGAGCCGAGACACGCGGGGTGAGCCTCACTGGTGCGCGTGGGGGCCCCACAGCCAGCAGGGCGACGGTCTCTAGTGCGCTGTAGGCGAGAGACCCCGCTGCCTCCCGGCCAGCAGTAGGTCAGCAGTGGGCTTGGCCCGCGCCCTGAAATGCACAGCTTGGCCAGGCAGCCTCCGTGAGCATTTCCTAGGCTCAGGCCGGAGGAGAAGGCCCGTGGGCAGGCCACCAGATGCGAGGGGATGCATCTTACCTCCAGCCACCCCCAAGGAGGGGCTACACGTCCCATCCCCTCCTAGGAGCCAGGCTGACACCGTCCCGAGCACAGGGTTTATTTGTGGGCCACAGGAACGGCGGCAGGCTGCACTCGGACCGTCCCCGTCCTCAGTCCCCTCCTCCACCCCCTCCCCCACCCTCCTGTCCACACACATCACATTCAGAGCACATTAGAGCCTTTGCCGGCTCTAATAGCAACCTGAGTTCAAGAGAACTAGGCACGGCAAATAGCCATTTCAGCTGCTATTTCTGACTATGGCATTTTTCTGTTTTACCCTTCCCAGAAGATCCTGTGGCAGTCCCCAGCCCCCACATTCCAATCCTGCAGCTCTGGGCCCAATAGGACTGTTCTTGTGGTTTCTCCCTCTCTCTGTGCTCCATTCCATCCTTTATTACCCCTCAGTGGAAGGTCCTTGAAGGCCAAGGGCATAACCATGGGTAGTTACAGGCCCTTGGGTCATCTTCAAGAACAATCCATTATTAAAGAGAAAAAGCAGAGTAAGGTCCACTCAGTAAATGCTGAATAAATATCTGCTAAATAAACCGATTCAATAATTTACTATCAGCAAATACAGATTTTTGAAGCTACATTCATCTGCTCTTAGAAATGATCACCGCCTCTGGATTATATTCTGGGGCAGAGACAGGAAAAGCAATTTGTGCTTTATTGTTCAAGTAACTTAGGTTAAAAATGATCAATGGGGAAGGGAGTAGAAACCTATGCTTAAAATGACATTTGGGGAATATGGCATGGATACCGACCCTAGTTCTTCTTATTGCAACAAATGAGAATTGGTTTTTAAAATAATTTTATTAATTTATATTTCTGTGGAAGTGAAAATTAAAAAACAAACAAATTCCTATCAGAGGTCAGAAGACCAAGAATATTTTCCAGGCTTTCCACTTTCGGAATGACCTTTCTTTTTAAATTCGTGTCCCTTGTGTCATCAACCTAACAAGTGTGTTTTTGCTTTCTCCTTTAACTCTCAGTGTTGCTTAGTCTACAGGAATGAAGCTAACTGCCCCTGAACTCCTGCCGGCGGCCCTGATGGTGGTGGCTGTGCTGTCCGGGGAGCCCTGCTCACCTCTGCATCACTGCAGCCGAGTGGAACCCGAGCCCTTTTCCTGGAAAAAGTCCGCTGAGTCGGGTCCTATTCTCAGAACTAGGCCTCTTTAGGCGCATTTTATAGCAATGCATTACACTTGTTAGATTTACTTATTCCACAATCAAGTGCTAGGTACCAGGGGCAGAAACCCTGCAGCACACACTGAAGGCCTGAGAGAAAGGGGAAAGGCACCCACCAGCAATAACTCAACTGGGGGAAACGGGTGTAAGAGGCCGTCAGAGGCCCCCAGACACAGGGCTGGGGGTTGTCATCTCTCCAGATACATGGAATCATGGTGCCAACTCAGCAGGTGCCTCCATGGGGGGCTCAGCAGGGCTCCCCAGAGAAAGAGAACTGACAGGATACATATATGTAAATATTAAGAGATTTGTTATAGGGATTGTCTTGTGAGACCGCGGGAATTGGCAAGTCCAAATTCTGTAGGGAAGACTGCAGACTGGAAATTCCAATGATGGTGAAGTTGAATTCCTCAGGAGAAGCTAGCTGGCTGAAGTGGAGACAGAAATTCTTTCTGGCTCCTGAAATCCTCAGGACTCGATTTTAACACCTCAAACTGATTGGATGAGGAGACTACCTTCACTGCTGAAGGCAGTCTCCTTTGTTGATTGTAGATGCAACTAACCGACTGTAGATGCAAATCTATCTACAAAATACCCTCAGAGTAACAATCAGGTCAGTGCTTGCTTGACCAAACAACTGAACACCATAAGCTAGCCACGATGACACTTGAAATTGACCATCACATGGGGCCACAAGGAGCTGTAAAATGGCCCTGTAGACCAAACCATGACCCTACCAGCCTGACTCACCCTGCACCAGTATATGAAAGGCAGTGTGAACTGAGGCTTTGGAGAAAATCAAGCTAGAAACCTGATTCTACTCTGGGCTATGAGATGTGAGATAAATTATTTGACCTTTCTGAGCTGTCTCTCATTTGTAAAATTGGACTAATACCACCTGCTTCTCAGGACAGTCAAAAGTATCCAGTGAGCAGAGCGGATGTAGCTCAGTGGTTGAGCACCTGCTTCACATGTACGAGGTCCCAGGTTCAATCCCCGGTACCTCCTAAAAAAAAAAAAAGAAATCCAATGAGATATCATATATAAAGATCTGGCAAAGCACAATGCTTAATTTCCTTCCTCTCCCCCTGCTCACCTCCAGGGAATGAAGACCCCTGTCTAAGCACATATGTGTTATCAGGGAGGACAATGCAACGTCACTGTCAGGCAGCAGCAGAAGCAAATTTTCTTAGCGATAGCAATTAGGAGAAGTCTGGACTGTGGACCACTGCATGGGTTTGTGCTGCTGTCTGGAGATGAGCAGGGGAATAGTGCAAGGGTGGTGGGTATACTGATGGGGCTCACAGGACAAAGGAGAGGGGTGAAAAAGAAGTGGGGGAGCATTAAAATAAGCCTGCGTCACTTACACACCAACACTCATAGCGGCATTATTCACAATCCCCAGAAGGAGGAAACAGCCCAAGGTCCATCAGCAGGTGACTGGGTGAACAGAATGCAGGCTCTCCTGCAATGGGATGCTATTAAGCATAAAAAGGAATGAAGCTCTGATACGTGTGGCAACATGGATGCACCTTGGAGAACATCATGTTAGGTAAATAAGCGAGACACAAAAGGAAAAATATGTGTGATTCTACTTGTAAGAATATCTAGAAGAAGCAAATTCATAGAGACAAAAGTAGATTAGAGGTTACCAGGGCCTGGAGGGAGGGGGAATGGGGAGTTTTTGCTTAATGGGTACAGAGTTTCTGTTTGGGGTGATGGAAAAGTTTGGTAATGGATGGTGGTGATGGTAGCACAACATTGTGAATGTAATTAATCCCACTGGATTGTACACTTAAAATGGTTAAAATGTCAAACTGTATGTTACATTTCTGTTACTACTATAAAAAATAAATTTAAATTTTGGAAAATAAAACACTGTAAAAAAAATAAAATTAATTTAAAAATAAACCTGGTCTCATATCCCGCTTTGGCCTTTAGTTAGCAGCCCCTGCAGCGTTAGAACCAGATGAGCTGTCTGGAACCCAGGCCCCTCACCCCTGCTTGTTAACCCCGCAGTAGTCCTTTGAGACTGTGGGCCTTGAAATGCTCACTGCCGGGGGTTCGGGGAGAGCAAAGCCCAGGCTCGGAGAGAGAAGGGGCCGTAAGGATACCCAGATTGAGTCTTCTGAGCTGGCCACCCCTCAGGCCTCAGAAGCGCCTCTGAACCCCCTGCCCCGTCTCCCACCAGGCTGCCGCCACCCCCGGGGGGCTCGCCTCCCCCCAGCGGGACCTGGCAGCAGCAGGCCCCTTCTGGGACAGGGACCCAGCGCTACCTGGATGAGTTTGTGTTCCCGGTTTCTACAGCTCCCACTCTGCTCCCCAGGGCTTCCTTTTGCAATGCTGGCCCAAGGGGAATTTTGGTTTGGTGCCTTGGGCTGCTTAACCCTTTCACGCCGCCAAGCTTTAATTCGTGTGCATCACCGGCGTGGCCCTTGTTGCACTGAATGTAACCCGGGAGGCTCCGTCGGCCTCGCGGTGGGACCGACGAGGCTTTGACCGTCTCAGTCGTGGAAGCCTCGTGGGCACCATGCCACTTTGATTTACCCGGAACTCCAGGCTGGATCATGATGAGCCAAATATATGATTGATGGTTCCTCTGCATAATTCAATCATACGTGTTCCCATGACAGAGAAGCATTTTGACAAAAGTTGCCTGTTTTTTATTTAACTGTCCCGACTGGCTCAGAAGTAACTCCAATAAGATATTTATTTCCCCGGGGAAATTCTCTTCTGATTGTGCATAGCGAGTTTGAAGCCTTGAGGCGTATGCAGATTCTGAGAATTTATTTTTCCACCTGAGTGAATTTTTTCTTTTACTCTGACAGTTCAGAGCGTTTATTCCAGTAGCTTGGGAAATTTCCCTTCATTCCTACACTTTATGTCCTCAATCATTTTGGACTATGGCGATGTGGCATCCCCCAGCCTCCGACTACATCTCTGGAAGCAAGAGATAGCAACTTCCAGGCTCCTCTTTGCTGTCCATATCCCTTCACGGGTTAGTAAGAAATGTGGTTGATTCCATCTCATTCAGCATTGCCTGCACAAAGACTCCTTTCTTCAGAGGTATTTTTAAAGGTAATTATTACTATGCAGATAAATCACCATCAGAAAGCTGATTTACGAAGAAACCACCATCATCTCCAAGGCTTAATTATGTTAGATAACAGCGAGTTAGGGTAAGAGTCAAACAGATAGCACTCTTCAAAGCCAAGAGAAAGACAGTGAAGGCTCTTAAAACATTCAAAAATTAAGACATCAAGACGTAAAACTAGATTAGATCAACGTGGGCCCCTGGAGCCCTTTAGCCAGCCATCAGTCTAATGTCAAACTGAAATTAACATAAATCTACTTTACCGAGACTGCCATGGGAATTTCCCCCCATATCTGTCAGGCAACTTGATTTGGGGTGCCTCACTGCCCGAGGGAGGCCAGCACGTGGGAGAAATTAGTTTAGGAGCAGTAGCCAAGCCAATGCGGGATTAAGATCTAGTTTGAGGAGCAGCCAGTTCTAGTTGGAGAAAGAGCCAAAAGAGTACAGTACAGTGTAGTCTATTTAGAGTTTTCAGTAGGTATGCTTTGGGTTTTCTTCAGTCTTGTGATGCTACCAGTGTTGGGGAAAGTAAGGGAAAGGGAGCAGGGAGCAGTGGGAAAGCTCTGGGTGGGGAATCACTGGCAGGGGATGGTGGGGGTCTTGTCCCAGCCCACTGCCCCCAAGCTGGGCAGCCTCAGGAAAGTCACTCCACCTCTCTAGGATGCTCTACAAAGACCCATCGCTTTGATTCTAAGTGACCATCGTCAGTTCACACACAGGCCAGCAGAGCTGGAAAAAGCTTTACTAAGCTCCTTACCTGTCAGGGGGACATTTTTTGGTCTCAGTGGTGGCAACTTTATTTTGATAGGATTATTGGTCCTGCCACTCTTTGCTGGGAGTTTTCAGAACGCATGTTCATTCCACACACTTAAAAAGATTAAGTACATAGGTGCACGCAGGCACTCAGGTCCGCCTGCTAAGTCGTATTTGATTTTTAGAAAATACACCTGTGGGGTTTTTGTGGGAGGTTTTTGGTATTATGAAATAATTTAAATCCTTCTCACAAAAAGGCACCGCGAGTTTGCATTTGTAACCTCATATTCAAGGGGGATGGTGCAGCATCACCCCTCTGTGAGGGCAACAGCCACGCCCGGCAGAGCAGGGCCTTCTGCTGCGGTGCCCAGGTAGACTGCTCTCTGGGGGGGCCGGGGGGCCCCAGTCTGCTTCAAGGCAATTTGAGGAAGAGCGGAAGGCAGCCCCTTGTATGGGGAGGCCGAGGGAAGACTGAGCTCCATCTCCAGTGGAAATTACACGCCCGCAAGCCCTAAGGACACTCCTACCCCATCTCGGTTTAGGGCAGGACGAAGCAGGCTTCTGACAGCCACGTGGTGAGCTGGATCAGCGGAGACTGGCCAAACCTGGTGACTCGCGCCTCAGAAACAATTTGATTCTGGACCTAATGATCTGGCATAAGGATTTTTTTTTTTTTAACGAATTGGTCTGATTTTCACAGCCATGTTGTCATTTTTCACAGGCTCATTGGAACAGCCATTGGGATTATATTGTAAACTAAACACAAATAAATGCTGCCCTTAAATTTGTTTTTGTTTTTTTACCCTACTGTTGTTTTGTTTTGTTTTGTTTTCAGGCTACAACTGATCTAAGTGAGAAGAGTCCAAAGAAGCTTTGAAAATTCTAAAAGAGTTTAGATTGTCAGGGGGAAATGCACATAATATTCCTTCAGATGAGAAAAGTAGGATACAAAATTTGTTTATGATTCTAAATAATTGCCACTTTTTAAAAATTAGCTTTTTAAATAGGAAATTTTTCGGATCAACTTTATAGCATAATCTTTTTTAAACTGTAAAGAGAAAACTTTGGCACCTTCACAGTTGAGAACTTTATGTGCCCTGGAATTAATGAGAGAGACAAAACTGTTCATTGTAGGTCATTTGGCTTGGCAAGATGAAAAAGAATACCTCTAAATTGAAAACAAAATAGCCTTTCTTTTCTGTTGAAAGTATGTTTTGGGGGAAAAAATACATATATATAAATAGAAGGAGAGAAAACTATAGACAGCTATAGATAAAGATAGATGATAGATTAAATAGAAAGATAGGTAGATAGATGATAGATTAGATAGATGATAGAGGTAAATATAGATAATAGATGATAGATAGATATAGATGGATACATAGATATTCATCACATATATACTAAAAACAAATAATCCTAAGCATAGAAACTGAACTGGAAAAAATTATTTAAAATGTTGGTGTCAACAAGGTTCTTGTTAGAGTGGTAGGGATATGAACAATTTTTCCCTATCATCTACTCTTCTCTATTTATTATAACAACATATATTTCTATAACAATTATAATTATAATTATATAATTAATTATTAAATAGTAATTAATTGTTAACATGATCTACAAGGAAATCTGATGCTAGGTAACATGTCTACTGACAGCTGGGAAACAACCACAGTTGACAGAGCCTGCTGTTACCCTGTTACAAAGGATGAAGAGTGGCCCAATTTGGGGAAAATGGCTCACACAGAGGCCAAAAGCCAGGCGAGCAGCAGCAGGCTGTCCAGGTGAAGGCCCAGGTGGCCAGTGGCCAAGACCAGCCTCCTCAAGCCTGCAATATCATGGGGTCCAAGCTGGCACCATTTTTTTACTGTCGAGCACATTTTGTCTTTAATCCAAGGCTGCTTTGATGTGTTCAAATGAAATGCTGAGAATTTTTAGAGCAGAGAAAGCAATGAAGAGTCTGGCTCCCCAGTCTGTCCATCTGGAGAGACACACTTTGAATCCAGAGAACTTCTGGCACCTTCACAGTTGAGAACTTTATGTGCCCTGGAATTAGCAAGAGACACTCAAGTACTCGTCATAGGATATTTGGCCTGGCAGAAAGAAAAACAGTGTCTTCAAACTGAAAACAACAGCCTTCCTTTACTTCCTTTGCAAAGGATATACCTAGAGGACAAAAGGATCGACCTTGAGGATATTAAAGAGGTTACCAAGGAGGACTTTCTCTCTTTCCTCCTTTCTTTCTTTCTTTCTTTCTTCCTTTTTCCCTTTCTTTCTCATTCTTCTTTCTTTGTTTTTCTTTCACTCACTCATTCATTCACTCACTCATTCACTCATTCATTCAACCAATCATTAACACCGGCCGTTTGCTAGTGTGTGCAATCGGCTCTAAAGCAGCAGCTCTAAAACATTGGCTCTGGAAACGTGGCCCAGGACCAGCAGCTTCGCATCTTTCAGGACATATTAGAAATGCAAATCTCAGACTCAAGCCCAGAACCACTGAGTCAAAAATCTCTGGGGTGGGGCCCAGCAGTCTGTGTTTTCACAAACCCTCCAGGAGAATATCATGCTCACTCAGGTGTGTGGATGCAGGGGGTAGGGGTAGGAGTGGAGGTGGGGAGAAATTTCTGGGGAGCATTTCAAGTAAAAAGACAAAAGTCCTGCCTGTAAGGAGCCCCGTGTTTTAGGGACGCACGGAGAGTGAGGCGGCCCCCACCCAACGGGTTGGCTTTCCAGGGGATTTTTACTTGCACTGAATGCCGGATTCCATGGCAGCTGCAGTGTTTATTTCAGTGAGATTCAGTGATATTACTCTCCTAGGATGTCAGACAATATGCAGTCGTCTCAATCCAATATGGTATTAATTTGAAGTATCTTTTCCAATTGGCCTCTGGAATGAAATAAAAGGGTCCAAATAAAAAATATCTCTACCCTCTCTTGCTGGTGTTCTCTGATTGGAATGCCTTTATTTGTGCTCTTGTGAAATGGCAGCCACCCAGCCTCGGTGACCCAGCATAAGTGTTCCTTTACCAAAAGGCATTCTGGGAACCCTAAACGGCTGTCAAACCTGCCATCCGAAAGCAGTTAGAGCCACATGACTCAGAACAAAAACTTCCTATTCACAATGACATCCACTGATTTTCTCTTCCCCTCTTCCCTTCTTCCTTCCTCACTGCGCCATCCTTGGCAGAGAAAGTAGTAATTCTGCAAACTAGCCCTCCCATCGGAATTTAGCGGGCCTGGACACAGCTGTGTCGGAAGCAAGGCTGCCCGTGATGGGAGCCTCCCAGGATCTCCTGGGTCAGGGGCACTCGTTCTGTGGTAGAGTCTGTGAGTCTCAGATGTTTTCCTCTGTCTCTGGAGAGGAATGCCCAAAGGGGCACGTGTGAGAGATTCACCACAGCCAAGCAGACAACAGCCGGCCGCTTACTTCCAAAGGGTTTCATTTTGGATCCTGTCCAAATAGCCATGTTTGGGATAAAAAGTGTGAAAACAGTTCAACTGAGCTTGCTTTCGTGCCTATGGACACCCCGTCAGAGGTCTCGACTGGAGGACTGAGGTGATGTCTCCCTTCACTAATGCCGCTATTTCAGCTCCATCACAGGAGCCTCTGCTCCATACCACTAGGTCCAGCAGTCACAAACAGCGTACCTCCTGCCTTTTTTTGAGTGCTTGCAACAATGCTAGGCTTTTGTTAAAATAACCTCACTGTGACTCTATGAGGTGGGTTTTATTACCCCAACATGCAGCTGTGGATGCTGACCCTCAGAGACCCTCAGAGGATAAGAAATGTATTCTGGGTTATACAGCAAGTAAGTTGCAAGACTGGGATTTGAATTCAGGTCTGCCTGACTCCGTCATGCTATGACATGTGCGTAACGGAAGGACAAAATGAAAACAATCCGTGTGGCTGGAGAACACATGACTTCTGTCTTCCATAAATGTGCTCTGGTGAGGGCTCAGGCGAGGCAGTCCATACCGATAACTTCGACACTGAGATTTCTTATCAACCGAAAGCTGGTGAAATTAGTTAAAGGGGAATTTACAAAAAAAATGATAGAGTCCAGAGTTAGCAAATAGGTCTCTTCTCACTAACTACTTCTGGCTATTTGTTAGCGGGTTCTTGGAACACTGTGTTGAGAAAGATGCTGAGACCATGGATGGGCCCAGAAGCAAAAGGGCTTTCACGGATGAGGAACGCCCGGCCTGGCCTCCAGAGAGGCAGCTGCAAGGACTATGCTGCGCATTTCCTACCTTCGATGTATCAGTGTCGGGTATCAGGAGTCTTAAAATTTAGGCTCATACCTTGAATTTGGGCCACATCTGGGTTAGTAATTACCATAGAAACTTAGGTAGTGTGAAGATGGCTTATAAAAGGTGGTGCTCCCTCATCATCTCCTTGTAATGCAGGGGACAATGGAACACTACAGTAAATCAAGATTGGAATTGATGATACAGGCAGGCCGTATTTTAAGGAAACCTAAATTTGAAAATCTGAACTCATAAAATTATAAATGGTAAGATTCTATACTTTATAAAAAGATTGCTGAGATTCTTTCAAACACTAGCATCACCTTCACCATCACCCCCTACACATCCAGCGCATTCAAGCGGGTGTTTACAAATCCACTTCTTGATGCAGGAGGGAGGCAGAAAGAAAGGGAACTGTTGGGAGCCATTGCTTATTGAAGAGCAATCAAGAATGAGCATTTAACAAACTCTGATGCCAGAGTGCTAGAGAATGGGAACTACGATTCACTGTACCTGTGATGGTTAATTTCAAGTGTTAACCTGGCTAGATGGTGGTGCTCAGTTGTTTGGCCAAGAAAGCACTGGCTTGATTGTTAC
Organism: Cabassous unicinctus; assembly: GCA_029593785.1. Lineage (NCBI taxonomy): Eukaryota > Metazoa > Chordata > Mammalia > Cingulata > Chlamyphoridae > Cabassous > Cabassous unicinctus. The sequence continues at coordinate 47,895 of JAQZBX010003798.1, forward strand.
TGTGAGGGTATTTCGTAGATGGATTTAAACCATTAGTCAGTTGACTGCATCTACAATCAACATAGGAGGTTGCCCTCAGCAATGAGGGAAGTCTCCTCATCCAATCAGTTGGATGCTTTGAAGTGAGAAATGAGGGTTTCAACAGTCAGAAAGAAGAACTTCTACCTCTGTCTTAGCCAGCCAGCTTCTCCTGGGCAATTCAACATCCCCTTCATTGAGTTTCCAACTTGCAGCCTGCCCTACAGAATTTGGACTTGCCAACCACATGACAGAATAAGCCAATTCCTAGAATAAGTCTCTTAGTATTTATGTAAATCCTGTCAGTTCTGTTTGTCTGGAAAACCCTGACAAATATGGTATCAAATTTTAATCTCCATGACTTTTAAAGGACTATCAAAGGACAGTTGAGCTATTGGTATTCCCTGAGAGAAGGAAAATGTCAGTAGATGAGGAAAGACCTTTTTACCAAATGCTTGCAGCTTGTTCCATTGGGCTGATATTCCCAGCATGCCCAGGACGGGCTCTGCTGCCACAGTGTAGACCAGCACCTCCAGTAACGGTTGACGCATTACGGAACCAAATCACCATCATCCCCAAAGATTGTCAGGCCCAGGGTGACTGACCCCAGGCTTTCCCATCACCACTGAGACCTCCATGATCGGCATGGGGTCATCCCCCGAGCTGGCTCTCGGGGCCCAGGCTGACTTTAATGCTATCTGTACACGCATGCTGGAATTAACAAGGGTTTTATGTAACTGCTCAGGATATTGTGGAAGATGGCTCAATTTTCTATCTGTTTCTGGTAATTGAATATTTTCAGCTCTTAAACCTATGCCAGTCATTGCTCACTGATTAAAGCAATAATTTCTTTCTGCAAACATCTTGTCAATTCAAAATAATTTGTAGCTACTGTTTCTATTTAATAAGCTTTCAAGGTACATTTGCAATGTACTTTACTATCAGAAGAAGTGACCCCATGGCACAAAGTCCGAGTTTCAAACCATGCAAAGCTCATCTGACATTTCACTTATCATTGATAGTGACTTCACAGAGATAGTTCTCTTCTGGGTAATTGTGGTGTTTCATAACATCTTTGATATACCAAGTGAGCCACTGAATTAATTCTTTGAGCCAGCCCAGGCATGGCCAATAAACTCTCACAGAGGGGAGGGCATGCAGTGGGCTGGGCTGGGCGTGGAAAGCAAAGAGCAACATCTGTAACTACACAGCGCCAGACTCCCTAGTGATTTGGAAGAACCTACATTAATTTGTACTCTATGCATTTAAAGATCAGTCTTGCCAAAATGCTAAAACACATTAGGTTTACAAAAATTCCATGTGATCCACCAAAGTCCTTATTTATCCTCTGCCCTAATTCCCTCCTCTCCTCCTCTGCTGCTCTCCACATCTCCAGCCAAAGATAACAAGAGTCGGTCCCTATGCCAGGGGCTTTCCTAAGACGTATAGTGAGAAGGGCATTTTATGCTGCGACCAAGTACACACATTGCATGTATATCACTGAACAGAAGTCTCATGAAACAGTAGTTGTTAGTCTGTATAATGCACTCTGATATTTTCGGTTTGGTTTTTGTTTTTTGAAAAATGCTGGAAGTCTCTTTGGGACATCACGGTCTAACAGAACTTTCTGTGATGATGGAAAGTGTCCATATGGACACTGTCCCTCACAGTGGCCATTAGCTCCCCATAGCTAATAAGCTCTTTTTTTTTTTTAAGATTTATTTTATTTATCTATTTCTCCCCACCCCCTCGTTGTTTGTGCTTGCTGTCTGTCTTCCTTTCAGGAGGCATGGGGAACCAAACCTGGAGCCTCCCATGTGGGAGGGAGATGCCTAATCGCTTAAGCCACCTCCACTCCCTGCTTTGTTGTGTCTCTCATTATGTTTTCCTCCCCGTATCTCATGTTGCATCATCTTGTTGCATCAGCTTGCCGCACCAGCCCATCACGCCAGCTTGCTGTCTTGCTCTTCTTCTTTAGGAGGCAACGGGAACTGAACCCAGGTCCTCCCATGTGGTAGATGGGAACTTAATCACTTGAGCCACATCTGCTTCCTCTAATAAGCTCTTGAAACATGGCTGGTGTGACTGAAAAACTGAATTTTAAGTTTAACCTGATTTTAAATTAAGTAATTGTATTGTTAAATAGCCACATTTAATTTTAAATAGCCATGAGAATATGCTAGTGGCTATCATTTTGGACAGTGAAGCTTTGGAAAAAGGTTTGACAGTATTTACTACAGCTAAATATACCCCAACTCTAGGATCCAGCAATTCTACTCCTAAGAATATACCCAAGGAAAATGAGTGAATATGTCCACCAAAGGACAAGTATAAGAATATGCAAAACTGGAATTAACCCTACTGTTCCTCTACAGTAGAATTTACATTTAAATATGGTATACTCATACAATAAAATAAAACACAGCTATAAGAATAAATTATCATCACATGGACAAAATGTGCAAAGTAAGCCAGACAAAAAAGTGTGCGCTGTATGGTTCCATTTATATGGTGATTAAAACTAGGCAAGATTACTCTATGGTAATAGAAGTTTAAAAAGTGATTCTCTCTGGGCAGGAGGGGTGGCAAGTATTGACTGAGACTGCACATGAGGGAACCTTTTGGGATGTTGGAAATATCTCATATCTTGATTTGGACATTGTCTACATGGTTGTATGCATATGTAAAAAAAAAAAAAAGCATCAAGCTATGCATTTAAGATTTATGTAATTTGTTGTATGCATTTTACTTCCATTTAAAAGTCTTAAAGAATGCTGGTTCTTATCCCCTAAGTTGACTGCATGCCCCTCTAAAGGGTAGGGATCTGCAGTTTGAAGAGCAGCGCCGAAAATGGTACATTCGGCATCCCTCCCAAGCTCCGTTCCCATGGAGGCCCCCGCGGAAAGGAAAGGCAGAGCGTATTAATGGGCTTCCTTGTTCCAGCCAAGATTTCTTTAAACGTGCTGCCTGGCTCTCACTGCTCCTGCATTCTGATGTCCTTCTGCCTTTGTGCCGAAGAGTTGATATAAAGGTATATGAAATAAAATCAATTAACCCATCACCCCCAGACCTTTTCCTCTTCATTTTATATCATTTCTCTGTTCTGCTTCCCCTGCCTTTACCTGCTTTGCACGGCCACATTGACATCGAGCAATAGGAAAAGTTCTGTGTAAGCACGAGCTTGCAGATCATCGCACCTTCTCCTCCTGCTGCCCAGGAGAAGACCACAGACATCATACAGAGCAGCCTATGGCCACGTGCTGTCCTTCCTCCAGGCCCAGGCGGCCAGAGGTCCTGGACCACACCTGCCTAATGGCTGACATCCCCCCAACACTGCCCACTGCTTTGCTCACTGAGGACCAACAAGGCCAGGAACCTCAGCCCTACCAGGGACACACAGGCTACCTAAAGGAAGCCAGAGCAGAAGGGCCCAAAAGAGGTGCCTATGAAAATATTTGAGTGGGGAAGGCCAGGGAGGAGGAAGCAATTGTGCCTCAAGGACCAACGGGAAAAGAAGCAGAGATGTGGAAAGTAGGTGAGAAATGCAAGACCAGGGAAAATGGAAGTGAATGGTGAATGTGCACGGGGTATGGCCATAGGCACAATTTGGGGTGGATTGGATTGCGTGCCCCGGTGTGGGCAAATTCTTGGTCTTGGTCGTCATCCTGGTGGGTGGTGACCCATGCTGAACTTCCAGTTGCTCAGGTCCCAAACTATTAGAGGGTCATGCAGTTGACAAGTTAAGGTGTGGCCCTATTGAAGCAGGTTGGACATTAATCAGATTCCAGAGTCCTTATAAGCAAAATGAAATTCAGACATAGAGGAAGCTATGGGAAGAAGCAGGAAGTCAATGGAACCCAGAGAAAAAAGGAGAGGACATCACATGTGCACCGCCATGTGACAGAAAAGCCAAGGACCAAGGATCACCAGGAGCAGGTCCCAAAATACCACAGTCTTCAGGGAGGAAATATAGCCTTACTGATGCATTGATTCTGAACTTCTCCTGGCCTCAAAGCCATGAGCCAATAAATTCCCATTGTTTAAGCCAACCCACCATATGATATGTTTTAGCAGCCAGGAAACGAAGACTCCTGAGAGAAAAAAATGGGAAGCTGGCTAGTGGGAGAGTGAGGAGAACTGGCATTTATTGAATGCCTATTATGGATAGAGTCTTTAATTCTCATGATCTCACTGAATCCTCAATAACCCTGAAAGATAGGTGGTTTTCTAACCTCTTTACAATGAGGAAGTTGAGGCATATCCATGTTGAAGACTTTAGCCATGTTACACAGATCCTAAAAGAACCTGTGCCTAAGTTTAAGGTCCATGCTTCTTCCACCAAAGCAGAAGGCATCCTCACCTTCTGACCCTCTATTTCCAGCCCTGCCTTTTCGGATCACTTAGGGGGCCTTCAGACTAGGAAGATGGTGGCTTTTGAAAGAGCGAGAAGCACAGTCCCTGACATGTGGCAAACAAGAACTGATCTCGTGTTGCTTACGATGATCAACTGCATGGTACTCCAGCAATTTTGGGGCCCAAGAGGGTTTCTAGGCCCTTGGAAGTTCATTCTAGACCCAGGACATCCCAGGGGATTCTGGTCCACCACAAAGGAGGTCTGAGGGTCCTCCTCAACCTGGAAGGCTCCCTGAAAGGGTGGTTTGAGGAGTTCCCTGTCCACTCTGAAGTTATTCCAGAAGGTCTTAGAGCAGAGTAAGTTTCACTTCCAAGGTTTCTCAGATACCTCAAAACCAAACCTGTGTCTCCCTAGAACTTGATCAGGTGCCTACAGGTCTTGTACTTCCAATGAAGTTTCCTAAGGAAATGAGGGATCATGGGGATCCCTGCATTTCCAGGATTCCCCAAGCATACTCCTTTGATCCAGTGTTGGCAGCAATGACATCAGTCCAGTGTTCAGTGAGTCGAGATCCAGATTCAGATTCAACGAACACTTACTAAGGTCTGTATAGTGCCAGATGTATTCACATATACTATCTCATTTCATCCTTCCCATAAGTCTACCAAGAACACATGATTGCCCCCATTTTGCAGATGAAAAATAAGAGAGCTGCCCACCATGAAAGCATGCCTAAGTGGCAGGACTGGCCTCTAGCCAGACGTTCCAGGCCCACTCCAGAATACCGCGCACCTTCACGCGGGGGCGTCCAGTTGAGGGACCATGGCCACGCTGTCATGGCTCTAATCTTTCCAGGCACTAGACAGCTGGTGACAGCCTGATAGAGGAAGGATAAGATGCACTCACCTCATGAAGAGTTCAAGCAGAAATGCAGGTTATAATCTCCACCATGTGTACTCAGTAAGCGCCCATCCTGTGCCTGGCCCTTGGCCTAAACAACTGCATCTCCTACCTGGTTCAGCTTCGTGCTGAGGACACAGATGGGTACGTTCACCCCAGGTTACTCCTCGATCTTTCGATGCAGATGGTACCTTTGAGATCAGCTCAACAGATCCCGTAATATTAAAGGGTTATGCTTAAATCATTTCATTCCTGCGGATTGTCCTAGGGCTCCCAGAGATGGGCATCTGGAGGGAGAGTCTAGTCCCTTAAATTGAAAGAAGTTGTGTTTTAATAAATTTTAGAAGAGGGAGTCAGAAAATAGATGTGTGCTTGATCCTTATCTGAGAAAGCTTTGTAAAATAATAAAACCTAAATTATTAAAGTATTAACTGAACTTTGGTGTTTTCATCTCAATTTCCTCTAGAGCATCTGACAACCAGATGACAAGATGGCCCAGTTTCATTTAAGTATATATGGAGTAGATTATTAACCAGTTAACAAACGAAATCTGCCCCAGCAACACTGTTGTCCACATTGTGTGGTCAAGCTTGACTGTTCTGGAAACATGTTGAAGGATGGTGAACGCCTCCTTAGCTCACTGATCATTATCAGACAGAAGGATTAACAACATATGGAGGGAACGCAAACATTACTCCCTCCTTGCCAACAAGTAATTGTTCCACACGGCTCAGGGATAAGCTTCCATGTGGCAAACTACAGGGAAAGCTGAAAGTCATTTTTCTGTTAAATCAAAAGAGTTTTCTGCAGTGACCAGAAGAGTCATCATTCAGAAACATTGTTAAAAATGCTTTTATTTCTTAAAGAAAAAAAAAAAAAATCCAGTCCATTCATGTACAAAGTGAGTTGTGATGGGAACTTCCAATAGATTCACAAAAACAAAACCTGTGGTCTATATATGTTAATGGTGAATAATCTATGCAGAACAAAGAAAACTTGAATTAATTTAAGTAAAATGAAAAGAAGCTTTGTATATTCTCTTTAAATTTTAATAAGGAATATCTAATATATACAAAATGTTGGCAGCAGAATTTTGTGGCATTTGCCACTCATGTAATAAAGCTGATAAGGTTAAAATTGTTTATAAGTATAATCCGAAAAGCTGTCACCTGGTAGTGTAAGAGTCCTTGGCTTTCATTCTGTTTTCTCTGGTGCACTTGGGTTTTCAATTGTGTTGTTGATGGTGCCAGTTCATGGTGATAGTTGTGGCACACCCAGGGAGTGAAAATGGGTGAAGAATAAGGATAATGAGTTTAAATGAACTTGGCATCAATGAAAACTGTAGACCTTAATGTTTACTTTGCCAAGAGACAGGAAGCTCTTAAACTGTGACTGGAACGCAGAGAGAGTTCCTGAAGTGAGGCTGTGTCGCTGTAATCAGCTGGGAAGCCAGGGCTGTTGCTCGGGCACCCTGGCGCTCCTGGCAGGATGGTATGGCGGCAGGTCAGCCCACGCGCAGCCAAAGGCCACGGCCACCGGCGCCGCTAGGCCCTGTGAGCAGACAGTGAGCCGTGGTGCCTACCCTGACCTCGTGGAACCACATTCGGTGCAGGTCGAGGATCAATTTTGAGCAATTGCTTCCGTACTCCTGGGGCTTAGCAAAGCCAGGAGCATCCTGTTCTGACCCAAACCTCCTTTTCTTCTGTTCAGGAGAAAGGAAAACCTCTGCTTCATGATTTCAATATTATTCAAACAACACTGGGAGGAGAGCTTGTAATTAATATTGCAACCCTTCCTATTAGCGTTCTCAAAGCTTCCGTGATGCCTTTGTCTTTCAAGAGTGGAAAAAGAGCTTCTCAAAAATTAAAGACTTTTAAAGATTCATGTGAAGGTGAAGGATGGTCTCAGACAAGAAAATTCTAATTGTCTAGGCAAATGACACAGACTATGTCTGCACAAGAGCAAGCATATACTGGAAAAGAAGAAATTAAACCTTCCAGATGTTTTAGCTGTATAACTTGGAAAACTTCTTTGATTGAATATTTCACTTTTCGTTCATGTGTCTGATGCTGTACAAAGTCACAGAAATGAGAATACTAGAAGAAAATTAAAGGTGTGCAGAAACACATCATCAAAAAGCATTTTTGATGATAATAATGTTCCCCTTTAATGTTTTAGAGGGTTTCCCCCAAGCAGTATTTGATGAGTTTCATATTTAAATCCGACACGTATTAGCATGTTTTTGGCCTTCAGGAGCTGCTGCTCTCAATGTGGAGAGAGCCGCAGATTGAACTTTGGAACGTCCTCCTCATAAAAAGCTTGTTCTTGGTAGTTATTTTACAAGGTAAGTAGTTCAACCAAAGTAGAAGCCAATGCAGGAAAACAATGATTAAGGGTGAAAAAATCATGAAGTCTGAGGAAATGCAAATACCAAAGGCAGCAGAAGTAGAAAAAAATTGAGAAGCACAACTTATGATGGACTTGAATGTCTGTTGGTTTGAGACCTTAATGAAGACTGGGGAACACGTTTACTTCACCAGGCACTGAGAAGCCAGTCAATACTGATTTCTCAATTTTTGTGTATTAGTTGCCAACAACAGAATCCACTCTACCTAGTCTAAGCTGAGAGAGAATTTGTCCTGCAATCCTGGGTAGCTTAAAGAATCTTCAGGCACATTAAACAGCCAGACTCTGTGGCTATGTAATAGGAGCCCCTGTAGTGAAAACACATACCACCAACACACCTGAAAATGCAGAAAACTCCAAACAGCATTCGCCAGAAGAATGGATCCCTCCTCATGTTGAAACCACACCTCTTGCAGGTGCCTGAGGTACCTGTGATTCACAGAACTGAACTCACACGCTTGAGCCTTGGCTGCAAGGAGTCTGGGAATGAGTAGTTTTCTGGTTTCTAGCTTAGGAAGGCGTGACTCAAAGGCTGTTCAATGATATCAGACAGCCACAAATGATGCTAGGTCTACTACAGAAATGATATGGCCATAACTGAGCTTCAGGAAAATTAATTTGGCCTGAACTGTGTAGAAAAGAGTGAAGTGGGAAAAGTTAGGAGCCAGTTGCAATTGCCAAGAGATGCAGCAGAGAGGTCTTTCACTGCAGTGTTGGTTGTGGGAACATGGGGTGGGGGAGAGATTCTGGAATCACTAGAAACATAGAACTGACAGGACTTGGCAACGATAGTTGATGCCATTAGCAGAGACAGGGAAATCGAGAGGAAGTGCCATTTTGAAGGAGAGGGTCTCACACACTCAGTATGAGGTGGCTGGAAGGGAGATGTGGGGCTCCAGAGAGCAGGAGCATCTAGAGACACGGGTTCTAGAGTCACCTGGAGGGAGATGATGGTTGACAGAGAGGGGTAGAGTTCAAAGTTAGTGTTTTCATTCCTTTTGAAAACAAGCATCCCTTTTGCATCAGTGCTCCTGGTTGTCTGCTACAGTGGTTTAAGGAGAGCTTAGTTCAGATCCTTTTTCTTTCCCAGCAAAGAAAGGACCAGTTGAAGTTTTACTCTTATCCAAAGAACACATTCTTTCCTGTCTCTGAGGGATTCTCCTTCTCTTCGTATAACTTGTGTCTTGGTGGTTTGAAGAATTAGTTGTTTGTGTCCAGTTGAGAGGGTGAATCATAAATCAGGAAAACTAAGCCATGTTTTTACTGCTGTCATTTTCCACCTAGTCTAAGAAACACTAATGACACAAAAGAGAATGCTGCTGATCTCAAACCTTAAAAGGTCTCTATCTGAAAGGCGAGGGGCTTGTGTCCCAGTGACTGTGAGCCATGAAAGTTCGTGGGTGGGGGCCACCCTGTCCCGCAGTTCCACGTCCCGTTCTCCTCACAATGAAGGCTTCTCTGCGGCCTCACAGAAGGAGACCCTCTCGAAAGTGAATGGAGGGCTTGTTACCCACGAAGAGTGACCCCAGAAGTTGTGACCAGCATCTTCTTTTTAAATCAAGGACACTTTTGTTTGAAAGGACAAAATTGTCAAAGAGCAGCCTGGGCTGATGCACAGAGAAGGAGCCTCAGCCACCGCCTCCTCTGTGACCAGGGCTCAAAGGAACTGATGGTTGGAAGGATCCAGAAGCCTGCATCCCCCTGGAAGACAGGGCTGTTCAGCTTGGGCGCAATGTCAGGAGTGCCTCCGTCTTCCTGAAAGCTCACCTCCTGGTATGAGACCTTCTGGAAGATGCCATGGAGAGACCTACCCTGACACACACCACACGCTCCAGGGCTGGCATCCCAGTGTGCCATTTCTCTTTTTTGGAAAAGAGGATATTCTGTTACCCAAGAGGAGGGGAACGTTGACACCTGCTTCTCTAGTTCTCTCGACATTGAGGAGTCACCAGTGAGGTCAGTGAACTCTGTCTTCCCAGAGAAGCGTTAGGAGAAGCAGGGCATTATTAGTTAACGTCTTGTAGCACCACACATGTGCACTATTCTGAACCGTAACTAACATTGTTCCTGAGACAGAAAGAGTCCATCACCCAACTCGAAAGACACAGTGGAATGGCTCAGCCTAAAAAAAACAGTCAGGGTAGGGGGCTGGGGGCTGGATGCCTGAAGAGGGTCAGGATGGTGTCTCTACTCGAGCTAAATTAAAAATTTAACATGTCTCTTGAGGGGGACATTTTACTGCTGAAGGTTTTCTAGATGGTTCCAGGTGTGGCCACAAATTATTAAAGGGAAAAGTGGAGACTTGCTTGGCACAGATTAAACTTCTCAAGTGCTGACCTGGGCTTTAGATTTCGCGACTGTAATTTTAGAGGACACGGAACCCTCGGAACGGCCATTTTGGAAGACGAGGAAGGCAAAGCTAAAGCTGCAGTGGCCTGAGTCGCAGAGCTGAAGACAAGGTGAGGCGAGAGGCGGAGCAGCAGGGCTCGCTCTGTGGGGTGCGGATTGGCACGGATCATAGTCTCAGACATGAGACTTCGGGAGGCTGACAGGGACCCCTGGCAGCGGCTGCTTGAGCATTTGGGCCCTGACAGTGTCCTGAGGCACTGTGGGCTGAGTCCCGCTGTTTCCTTCTGTCGGAGCCTTGGTGAAGAAACATGTGAGTCGCTACAGCCGACACAGAAACCTTGGGTGGCAGTGAATCCAGGGTCACTTTGCTGCCCGGTAGGCACTAAGCGAGACACAGGAAGGACAGGAAAAGGTTTATCACCTGTCTCGAGGTCCTGCAAATAAAGAAGCGTAGAAGATATGCTTGGCTGCAGCCCTACAGGAGAGTCAAGATGACAAAAGGGACTGCCTGCCGGGAGTCAGGAGAGGAGTGAGAGTGGGAACCGTCAGCTTTCTCAAGGATTATCTAAAACACAAAGGAAGCAAGGAAGGTTTGGGAGCTCGGGGACAGAGCTCCCGGGTGGTAAACCTCCTGCTGCTCCCAGCTTCACACAAGCCGGAAACCTGCAAAGCTGCGGTTTACACACCAGCCACTAAGCAAACGTCCCCTCCTGGGTGGTCGAATGTGGGCGGTAGGTGGAGGTGGAGACAGGACAGGATGACAGGGCCCACTGACCTTTCACCTTATCCCACCCTTGAGGGTGGTCTGATTCTCACTGGACTTGAGGAAACAAACACGCATGAGCCCTTCCCCTGACCCGGGAGGCTTGGCCTTCTCACCAGACCTGGCTGGAGGTGATGGCTTCACCCCTGTCCACCTTCCTCCATCAGGAGGAACCTCTGTTCTGGTTTTACGGTGACTATTATGATGGTTCTCGCGTCCTCCATGTGGAACCTGAGATCCAGGAAGTGAGGACATGGCCATCACCATAGAACGTACAGAAGAAAAGTGACCGCATCTAGCATTTACTGAGCACTTAGTAGCTTCCAGACCTGTGATAAGTGCCCTACTGGGCTTCGTATTATTTGCTTCTGATGACAACCGAGTGCAGTAGGTACATTATTATTATTATTTTGGCTTTTACACTAGGAATTTATTAGGGTAAAAGCTTACAGTTTGAGGCTGTGAAAATGTCCAAATCAAGGCATCATCAGAGATGCTGTCTCATGAACATCGGCTGCGGGCGATCCTGGACTCCTGCCACATGGCAAGGCAAAATTGTGGCTTTCCGTCTGGGTCTCCGCCTTCTCCTCCAGGCTGCTTTCTCTGTCAGTTTTGAGCTGCTCCATGGGCTTGACCTCCCAGGGGCCACTTTCTGTGCCTCTGTGTTCTGCTGATTCCAGCATCCAGCCTCTGGGACGTCTGTCTCAGGCTCTCAGGGCTTCTTTGTCTTTCTGCACCTGTGGGCCATCTTGAGCTCTTCTCCAACATGGCAGGGTCTCTTGTGTTTCTGCTTTCAGTTCTCCACTTATATGAGCCTCCAGCAAGAGGGCGGAGACCCAACCTGGATCGTGCCTCACTGATGTAGTACAATCAAAGGCCTTAAAGCGATGTAATCAAATGGTCCCTTAATTGAATCTAAGACAATCAAAGGATCCCACACCCACAGGAATGGATTAGTTCAAAGACCAGGATCTTTTCTGGGATTCACAAAACTTCAAACTGTCAGAGTAGGGGCTTACAAAGTCAGGTGATCAATGGAGTTTTAACACAGGTCTGTCTCACAATTATTTCCTCCGTTCCAGAGCACATAATTGGAAGAGACATACTTAGCAACTGGCAAAATCCCCATATAGGTTCCCTGACTTGTGGAGTTAAAGCTATTATGGTAGGAAAGGCCAAGTGGAAGCCACTAGAACTGCCTCTACCTAGCAAAATAGTTAAGTCAAAAGCAATACCAGATTCCTGGAGGGATTGCAGAGATCAGTGCCACAACCAAGGATTTGAAGGATGCAGGGGTGGTGATTCCCACCACATCTCCATTCAACTCTCCTATCTGGCCTTGGCAGAAAACAGATGGATCTTGGAGGATGACAGTAGATTATCATAAACTCAACCAGGTGGTGACTCCAATTGCAGCTGTTGTCCCGGATGTGATATCATTGCTTGAGCCAATCAACACATACCCCGGTACCTGGTATGCAGCTGTTGAGCTGGCAAATGCTTTTTTCTCTATACATGTTAACAAAGACCACCAGAAACAGTTTGCTTTCAGCAATATATACCTTCACTCTCTTACCTGAGAACTATATCAGTTCTCCAGCCATATGTCATAATATTGTCCTCAGGGGCCACGATTGTTTATTCCATCCATAAGACATCACACTGGCCCATTATTTGGATAACATTATGCTGATTTGATCTACTGAGCAAGAAGCAGCAACTACTCTAGACTAGTTTGTAAGGCATTTGTGTGTCAGAGGGTGGGAGATAAATCCAACAAAAATTCAGGGGCCTTCCAACTCAGTGAAATTTCTAGGTGCCCAGTGGTGTTGAGATATCCCTTCTAGGATGAGGCTGAGGCATTGCATCTGGCTCTCCTGGAAAATGGGTGCCATACTAGAATCCTGTGGTCAGATGCGTCCTGAGACTCCTCACTTTCTGATCAGGAGGATGCTGTTCGCATGTGTGGTGGTTGAATTACAGAGGACTGAGCGGTCTGGATGACCCCCAATCCTCTACTTGCTCTCCAGGAAGAGGGACCATTGTCACTGGTGCAGATCCTCTTAGTGACCTCATGGTCTACAAAGCACTGCACAGAGTGGCTCCTTCCTATCTATCCTGCCACATCTCAAACCATGTCCCTCCAGTTCTGCCCACAGCGGAGTGTGGTAGTCCCTTCTACTTCACAAGCTTCCTCCTACCATAGGCCTTGGCATAGGCCAGTCCCTCGCATGCCTAGAAAGTTCTTCCCTTCTTTCCTGGAAAGTTAACACCTGTAGGTATATTATTGTCCCACCTACAGGTGTGACACAGAGCGCACGCTTGCCTCCTGCCCACGGACTCAGTGTTGGAGGGACCACCTGGAGGTGTGGCCCAGGCCGCCTGATTTCAGAGTCCCCCGTCCTTATCACTGTGGCCTTTGCCACAACTAGAGCATGGTCGAGGCAGAGTGCAGATGTGAGTCACAAGACCACCTTCCCGCTAGACGGGCTGGGTGGGTTTTGCTGCCCCTTCCACGTGAGGCCAGCTAAGGGAGGAGCGCAAAAGCTTCCATCGTCTGTCCTGTGCTCCCTCAAGCCACGAAATGTGGCCCAGATAAACCTGACTCTAGCTCAGATACAACTGCACTTCTCAAGCTTGGATGTGTGTAGCAGTCACCTGGGGAGCTTGTTCAAGTCGGATTCTGATCCCGTGGGCCTGGGGTAGGGCCTGGAATTCTGCATTTTAAAAAGCTCCCTTATGTCGCTGCTGAAGGTCTGGCGACAGTGCTTTGAGGAGCCAGGCTCTATTTCTTTTTTTTAACAGCTATTTTTATTATCTCTGATCACCAAAATTCAGTGCCCCCCTCCCAAGCCTATTACAGCCCCACCTACTCCTAAATGTACTTTCCCTTCAAATCGGACCTATTCTATGGTCACATCCTTTAGGGCAGTGAGCCCTTACCAGAAATGAATAGAGTAACAGCTGGGGGAGCTTTCTGAGCGCAAAACACACCCTGGCCTCACTCGCAGAGGTTCTGATTCAGCACGTTGGGGCTGGGGCCAGGGTTACCACGGAGGGATCCTCCGCCTTTTCTAATACAAGTCAATCCACCTTTCTCATTTCGTTCCATTCACCTTTTCATACCCAGGTAATACACACAGCACCACCCAGAAAATGGGCTAGGGAAAGCAGAGCTCTCAGTGGTGGGCGCTTACGCTCAACGCGGTTCTGCTTCCCTCCACACCTGGGTGGTCCACGCCTCTGCCCACCCCCCAGTGCGCATGCGCAGCACTGGCCCCCACCCTACCGCCAGCCACGCCACCTCTGACTCCTGCCCCGGGAGGGCTTGGCCAAGACGCCGAAATCCGAGGCTTTCTAGGAAAGACCAAAACCATTTCTGCTATAACAAGTGTAAGAAATGAACCTGCAGAGATGAATTTTTTTCTACCCCCCGCCCCAGGCCCGAGTCCCAGTAACCCAGCTCTTCTGAAGACTCCTTTCCCTTTAAGGGGTTTCAAAGACCGCTCCCCATGCGATCCCGTTTTCCCAAAGAAAGCATCACATTGAGGGAAACTAGAAAGGCATGATTCAGTGATGCCCAGCGCTGACAGCATTCCTCCTTCCAAGGTCTTTGTTAATTGTACCCCTATCTATAGTGATCAATTTAAAGGCACATGGAACAGTGGGGTCCCAAAGACACTGGACTATTGTAGTGTCCCATTAAGTTGAAACAATGGAGCAGACTCTTGAGCCTGTCTCCAGGGCAACAGGAAACGGCAGGCAGGCAGGGGGGTTTTCTGATGGATTTTCAAAAATGGAGTTTCACCGTATTTTGCTGTTTTAAAGACTGGAACGTCATCTCTTAAGTATTTCGAGAAAATTACAACCAAATCCTTTGAATAGGAAAAATGTGTTTTATTTCATTCCAAGTTTCCTTTTTTAGTATTTTGTTGATTTGTGGCAAAATAAAATTTCTCATACCAGGAGAAAAAAAGATCCCATGGAGAACCCAAAAGCAACACATTAGCAAAAAGTAAAAAAGATAAGTCTTATTTTAAAATCTCTTTTAGTATTTAAATATCAGCAAATCAATTGTCCACATAGTGAAATCTTCTGGGCATTCTGGCATGCAACCTAACATCTGTCTATTATCAAATTATTTCTCTCCTGGACATCGGGCCTGGATCTTCTCAAAAGGCCCGAGGCGATCAGATGCAAGTTAGGAGCTCTTAAAAATCCAGCTGCAGGCAAAAGGCGTGTGCCCTGTCAAGGGAAAACTGCCAGGCTTTCCGTGGGGGGCTTTGCCCACAGCCCCCTGAGCTCCACATGCAGCTTTGATTCCTACACCACCAGTCAGGCGTGACCACCCATTTTGCAGCATTTTTCCTGGCTGACCTCAGCATTCTCCCTTTGATATGATTTTAAGTGTTTGCACTCCAGACACATTTACAGTTACTAGGTATAGAAAATTCTAGAGCTGTGCTTTCCAATATGGTAGCTGCCAGCTACATGTGGCTATTTACATTTAAATTATTCAAAGAGAAATGTTAATAGTTTTAAAATACATCCTTGGTCGCACTAGCCACATTTCCAGGGCTCAAGAGCCACATGTGGCTAGTGGCTGCTGTAATGGACAAAGCAGATGCAGAAAGTTTCCTTCGTCGCATAAAGTTCCACTATACAGTGCAGATCTAGAAACACTCCTGCTCCCATCTCAACCCCAAGGGGAGGACCAACTTGACTTTTTTTTT
>JAQZBX010003799.1:0-30417 GCA_029593785.1 Cabassous unicinctus
AAATTTCTGCTCCAGATACAGCAAATTGTGAGTGAATATAAGTAATCTGTACAATACCTATTTGTATTGTACAAATGGCTCGCCAGGAAATACTTCAGTAAATTGTACATGTTCCTCTCTTCTATTTAGCTAATGCTACTTTATGTAATACAGTGAATATTGCAATTTAGATTATTTTATTCTAACTTTAATTGACTTTATGAAACATTTTCAGTTTGTATAGAAATGTATGTAAATTAAAATTTTAATCCAAACAAAAAATTATATAAATTCCAATCATTTCCTCTTAGTTTTCTAATTTCATCCTGGAAAATTTAATTCAAGTCTGATGTGATAGAAAGAGCAAAGGCATTTGAAGCCAGGTGGACATGAATTCAAATCCCAGCTTATGGTAACTAGGTCAATCTTGAAAAAGTTGTTTCACCTCTCTGAGATCCAGTTTCCTTACCTACAAGATGAAGATAATATTTGATTTGCAGAGTTGTTGTGGAGATTAAATGAAACAGCATATAAAAAAGAACTAAATATAATTCCTGATTCCAATTTGGCCCTGAGCAAACTTTATTCTTCCTCCATTAATTTATATCTTGTATATCTCTGAATACAGGCAAACCCACAGGCAATTTTTTACATAGGTACACAGAGCACCCATTTTACAAAAATACATACTGTGAGTAATTTCTGAAATTAACCTGGCTACTTGGATACAATACTGTGGTATTGTTTGTGCTTGTTGTATAGGAGCGCTGGGGCAAGGCCAAACTAATTAAATCTCTTAGAAATTTAGTAAGACAAAATACCCCAGCCATTGTAATTATTCTAGTTCTGTAAAGAAAGGAGGCAGGTTTATTTGTAGTCTCTCTTGCTTAATCATTAATGTTAAATGTATTAGGACCAGAACTAATGAAAATGCAAACAACTGATTACTGCTATATTGCAAAAGAAAGAAATAGTTGATGTTCACACAGGTTAAAGCAGCCCAAAAAAACTTCTAAATAAATGGGTACATACTCTTTTTCACTTTATAACTGTTTTCAATGGTCTTTAGTCGGTGATTACGTAAATATTCATTTATTTTAGAGGCCTTTTTATGAACACCCCGATTAAAAAACAAATCACATTCTTATTAAATTAGGCTAACAATTCCTTTTCATAGGAAGAAACAAACCACAATAATTTATCTATAAAATTGGACTTTGTAAAACTATGTATGCAGTTCATTTCATTATAAAATTATAAAATTTAGTTATAAACAATCAGGGCTGAAATCAGGGAGATATGAAGCCCTGTAGATTTATTCATGATTATTGATTTATAGGGTATGGAAGGGCAATGATATGCCCTATCTGACACAGAGAAAAGAATCTGCTATGTTTTATTCAATAATTCCATATTATAATTTTCCCTACATGTAATTTTCCCCATGTACATTTTGTACACATTTGTTATTCAGTGTAACTAGAGAGAGTGTATAGTTCCAGTTGTGTCTGTGGTTGGTGACCCAGTTGCATATTACAATCTGGCTAGAAATATTGGTATAATTAGCATATATACTTCTTTTGGCCTTTCAAAAGGGTATTACAATTACTAAATTTAAATTCTAGTGGTGAACCATACAGAGTAGAATTCTTCTGATTAATTATAAAATAATCCCTTTCTGCTTATTCTGAGAATTGGCCACAGCATAGGGTTGGCATAGGACCTAAACGTGACAGATTTTTTTTATTTGATTCTGACCACATTTGTGCCCAACCTGCCCATTGGGAACATTCTTGAACAGTTTCCCTAGTAACATATTTTAAAGAGAAGTACTTAATGGATTTCAATAAACTGGAAAATAGATGTTTCCTATAAGTAAATTCTTTTACATTTCCATATAAGAAGATAGAAAACTGTGTGTATGTATATGTGTGTGTGTGTGTGTGTGTGTGTGTGTGTGTGTGTGTGTGGCTGTGAGAAAGCTATGCATATGGGAAAGTGATAAAACTCTATTCTCATAGAAAAGCTTTGATAGATAAGGAAGAAATCAGATGATATGAATAAAACTTTGCTTTCGGTGTGGAAACTATTACAAAAGAGTTTCTTATAGATGGGTAGTGAGAGTTCAGTCTGCTGGTTCTGGAAGCCAAGGTATAGCCAAGCCAAGAGTCCCCAGCAGAAGGCCATGCCAATGACCTTCTATCAAGTAAACATCTTCAAGATATTGAGGACTCAAGAGAACCAGAGCTTGTAGTATCAGAACCACCTGGTGATTTCTAATGAAGGTATGAAAATTAGAGTTCTACAAGGAGGGCTACTGAAAATAGTCTTACTTGGATCAAGAAATAGGAGCTCGACCTCCCCAGGCCCTTCTCCAATATCAGAGCTTATTGGTTCTTAAAAGCTCAAATTCTATTCCTGGATAAACCAGATCCTTGGCAAGCCTTGGGCTACAGGGCTTCAGCATCCAGTAAAGTATTTTCCAATAAGTGTCCATGGATAATATCCAGAGAGATGTTAACATGGTCAAAGTAATGATGAAACACAGTATACAATGGGTTCCTTACTTGGAGATTCCCAGTGTAAATTAAAGCATCCAAGGAATCCTGCAGTAAATATGAATGTTTAGCAATAACTGTGTTTCCAAAACACAGTTGGGCACAGAATGCTTTCTTTACCACATACCTAATAACTTTATGAGGAATGTGAGTTTGGAAAACATTGATCATTTTATCAGTTAAGATACTTTCAAATGAAAATAATAAAATCCAACAAGTGGCTTAAACAAATAAGGCCTTTTTAAAATCACATACTCAGAATTTGAGAGGAAGATGAAGACTGCTGTTGCTCCAGTGACTTCAGTGTCTCAATAATGTAAGGATAGTATCTCCAGGTGTCCCTTGTCCCTTTACTCATAGTTCCAAGATGGCAGAAATAGCTCCCATTCAAGAAAGTGGGGAGATATGGGGTTATCAGCAGATTTCTGGTTTTCGTCAAGAAATCAAAAGCTTTTTCAGAAGCCACCCAGCAGACTGCTAGTTCATCTCTAGCTGCAAGTAGTTAGGGCAGTCTCTATAGTAGAGCAGGCAAGTGAAAAGGGGTTACTATAACTAGTGAGTTAGACAACCTAGAGTTTTGCACAATGGTAGAATTACTTAAGAGGGACTTACATTGTGGTTGTATGTGTTCAGCTTCCATCAAGGCACTCTGTTCAAACCAGTTACATGAAACTTACTGTTATCTTTATAAGAAAGAGCATCTGGTCATGAGGATACTGTCCACAGTAAAAGAAAATGGTTTTAAGAAGACCAACATGAGAAAATCTAGGCCTCAATTTCTATCTTCCCCACCCTGTCATGCTTATTCCAGAGAAAATGTTTATTCCACACACCCTTTTGGATCTACCTTAGCCCTAGTAGCCATATTCCTGGTGTTTGAACATTCCAAAGTCCTGCAACATTCTCAACATGCACCTGGAAACACGGCAAGGTCCTCACTGCTCCAAAGACCTACAGATCTCTGTTTTCTTCTGAGTCTTTTCCACTCTTTGTGAACCCTATTTATCTTAATTGGTTTAAGTATTTGGAAATAAAAGCCTAAACAGAAAAGTTTTTTTGTGGGTTTATTTTGGATTTGAGTGCCACCAAAAACCTCCTCTGATGCAAAGAACAATCTTCTGATACAAAAGGGGAAAATACACACACTTTGCACAATAAATTATTAAATCACAAATTAAGATGTTGAGTATTTAATGGCCGTCTCAGCTCATGTGAACTTACAACCCTTCTGATTCCTTTTTGCCAAATTTTCACTCTTCAAGCCACACCTATCTCTACCTCCTTCACTCTCAGCAAAGAACTAGCTGCAATCTTCTTAGTAAAGGAGAAACTAATCAGCCCCTTACTTCACACTTCTATTGTCATCCACCTTTTTTATCTTCACTTTTGCCCCCTTCATTTATGCTTTTGATCTCAGCACTTTCTCTGGCATTTTGTATCATCAATCATCTTCCACTCTCAATCACCTTTTAAACACGTTTCAAACTTTTGCTCTTCTTGGAAACCTGATATATGTATGTGGCCTCTAATTTCTCACTGTTCTCTCAACAACGTGCAAACTCACCATTCTAGTGAAATCATTATATCCAATGACCATTTCTCAGTATTCTTCCTCTTGCCAAGTCTGCAAAAATGCAGGTGAGACTTACTTCTCCCTTAGCTTGTGACATTGCCCTGTCCTGTCTCTGACTTCTCCTCCCATCTTGGTCAATGAAGAGGACTAGTTAAATCATTGCACTAATCTAGATCGGGGGCAACCAACTAAAAGTAGCCCACCACCTGTTTTTGTAATTACGGTCCATTGAAACACCCATTCCTTTGCATATTGTCTATATATGATTTCATGTTGCAACAGTAGAGTTGAGTAGTTGTGACAGAGACCATCTGGAGTGCTAATCCTAGAATGTTTAACAACTGGCCCTTTAAAGAAGAAGTTTGCTGATCCCTGATCTAGATAAAAGACTGTGTACCATCAGGACTCAGGAAGGGATGACTATGAGAGATACAAAGGAGATATAAGTGATAGAAATTAAAGACTAATTGAAAGGGGTGCAGTAAGGGAAGAGATAAGGAAACAAATTTTTAGAACACTTAGAGATTTTCAGTTGTGATGTGTGGGTGAATGCGTTCTTTTACCTAATGGAGAAAACAGCCACGGGTGAGAAGATAGTCCTAAAAGGCAAAATATGATCATGATTTCATTTAGAGCTATTATATATTTGAGGATACTTGTATCCAAATAAAGGTAATATTATGTTAGTGCCCAGAAGGAAAATCTGAGCCTAAAGAGAAAAATTGGGGAATGCCTTTGTGCCAGAATAAGAAAATAAGAATCAGAAAGAGAAGTGCTCACAATGAAAACATATAAAAAATTTCTCCTTCCTACTCATTCAATTAATTGTCAAGTTTTGCACACCATTTCTCTCTTCTCCTTTAGACCCTTTACATGGTGATTTTCATCATGTTCCTTATTCCACACCATATTTTCAGTGTCTTGAAGAATCCCTTATTCATCTTTATGCAACATGTAGCAGCACACTCTTATTTACTGACATTTCCTAAAAGTATCTATTATTATGAGAGAATGGGTCTGCTTTACCTTTCAAATTTATGTAGCTTTTCTAACAAGCGTGTAAGAAACATATCCATATTGGAAAGGGAGTTCAGAGTTGACCTGGGTTAAGGGCTAGAATTACCAGGCAAGCTTTGAAGAATAACAAATTTAGAAGTACTTTAAAACAAAAGACAATCACAAATGTTAAAAAAAAAAAAAAAGTGCTTTTTAATTTTCAGCTAAAAGGATCAAGTTAATATAATAAACAGTTCTTTTCACCAGAGTATTCATAATAATGTCTGTCTATGTCTTAAACAACATGATTATTTAATGAATGTTAAGATGGCAGTGCAGTTGTAATTGTAACTTGTGTGAAATTTACAATGAGTTAAAGTTCCTTAAAATATTTTTATAAAATTATGAATTGATAATAATCCCCCAAATTGGAAGTCAGATAACTTAATTTTAATACATTTTGAAATTAAAGTACTATTGTTTACACAAACAATTAACAAGGACAAAGCTTCTAAGTCAGATATCAAATTGCAAACTTAAAAATAAACCAAAAAAATGTAAACAGTTGAAAATATCAACATTTATAAATGTTGCTTAGAACAAGGTTATTCAAAGTATGGTCCATGAACTATTTGTGACCAGTCCAAAATGAAAGAGAAGAGTTTGTGCCAGATTGAAAATCAGTTACGTCACTAACCACACTTGGCTCACTCTAACTTTTTCTCCTAACAAGACTTTCTTGATAAATGAAGCAATGTGTTCATTTATACCTGGCACAAGCACCTTGTCTTGTTACAGCCTGGAGAACAGAGGACTGCTGACGTCTTTAAAGTGCCATGATAGTTTCACCACTTAGAATTAGATTAACTTCACTGTAGGGAAAACAATTAAAATGGCAATTTAAATTGCCGTCTCTTCATTGTGTATATCTCAATTCCATCTATCTAGGGACCCTATCCCAAAAGCAAATTAAACTTTATGAAATCATCACAATTTAACCTTAATATTCAGATGTGTTTCAGTTTTATTGACATCTATGCACCTCAGAGGGGCTCCTTAAATTCCTACTGAGACACATCATCTGCTTCTGTTAGAAAAAGAGTAAGAATTAAGTCATTTGTTAATAAATTTTTTTCAAAGGTATCGTTTATTTTCACATTTCAATCTGTGAAAATATTTAAATTCAATTTTATGAAACAACTGTCTTTTTTTATATTGCTTGTGTAATCACTAATTGCTTTTTTTTCAATGAAATTTAATGTTAGGTAAAAAGGTATGGAAATTTAAAACCATGTATTCATTAACTAAGAGGAAGCATATAAACTATATTAAGATTCCTCAGAGAAAAAGAAAGCTGGTATAAAGGATTTTTAAAAAATAGGTTATAATTCAGAATCTAAATATTTCTTGATTTTTATTTTTTGTTATGGCATATTTTAGAATTTTTTAAATATAGTATGGTCTTTTGGGAAAGTAATCTTTTGCTCATTTTCCAGTGACTTACTATGCTTTACCTGCATTATCTTAATACTAAGGACAAATAAGTGGAAATCAATAATTTAGAAACAATTCAGTTTTAGATACACAAGAGCCCAATTTAGCTTCTACAATGCCTAGTTTACTGGACCAAAATTGCTTCTTAAAGGATTTAAATGCATATTTACATGTCATAATAGAGTTCCTTTGACCCCTGAGTTGAGTACAAATATACTAGAGCAAAGAATCTCTAAAAAAAATGTTGTCCAAAGACTATTTTATCTATCTATACATACATACATACACTTATACATATACATACGTGTATGTGCACATACACAAGTAGGAGTAAGTATTCCTTGAGAAAATGGTAAAGATATGAAACGAATTCACCATCTAGCCAAATAAACTGACCTGATGGTTAATACAAAGTTTTTTTTACTTATTAAAGAATTTAAAGTTTCACCCAAATTTCAAGAAGATTTTTAGAGTAATATATGAATCAAAGGTATGTTTTGTCAAAATATAGATTCTTTTAATATAGTAGCATGGTCATGAGGTCACAATTATCTTAATATGATAGCAGACCTTGTGACAGTCACCAGGTGGGGATTCATCAAAGATTACCCAAAAACGAGTAAGTTTCCCTTCCAGCACCCCTCCCCCCCAAATTAGGACTGAATGTAGCCATTGGCTATTGATCAAACACTCTGCTCTCCCTAGACTCTTACTTGTGTTGGTCCAGGCAAGGACCATACTTAAAGGACACTCTGCAGATGGCCTTATGCTGAGCCTCCTCCCTCACTAGGAATTTTACTCAAGATCTCCAGAAGAGCTTGATGTCATGGAGTTTGATGACCACATCAACCTTGCTATTGCTGACTCAGTCACTGTGTGAACAGTCCTCCTGGTGCTGTGGTATTTTTTATGAATACTTTTAGAACCCTGAATGGCCACTTTGTATTCTAAGACTTAAAAGACAACTATGATTCTGTTAACCTCATTAACCCTGAAGTATGATGAGAGTGTGCAAAAGACATGCAGGTTAAAACAAAATGAAACCATGCTAACCTCTTCTCTGCTCCAACTTATATAGCATATCCCTGATCAGGTTTCCCAACCTCCTCTTTGCACTGGTTAAAGAGTCTCTCTCATTTAGCAGACTCTATTATATAATGGACATCTTATGCATTTTCAAAACTTGTGATTGAAAAACAATCTCAATTTTAAGATGTCTCTTGAGCATCTAGAAAATGGTATATATTCTGGCTTAAACTTGACATTGTCTTCCCAACCAAATCTGTTAATCAGAGGCATGGTATAGGACTCACCTTGTAGAAAGAACCTATTAAATTTGAATGTCTTCATTTTGTTCAGTTTACTTTAACTATAACTCAAACCACTTTTTTTGTGATAAATGAAACACTGTGATAAATCATTTGAATTTGAATTCTTCCATTAACATGTAAACTCACAGGTACAATTTTATTTTTTGTCATACATTTAAATATTTTCTTCTCTGCAGAAATGAAATTATGCTAGCAACTAGTAATTTAGCATAAAAACACTTCCCTAAATTCTTCTATGCAAAAGTGCACTTACAATATAAACATGTCATATATCAAACTACAAACCATAATCTCACACTGGAGTGGATTGAAAATTCCAAATTTAGTCCATATGAGTCAAAGAGAAAAGTGCTAGCAGAGTAAATCTGAAACAAGTTCATGAGGATTGGGCAACGAATCATCAAAGCGAAATCTTTTGGAAACCATGCTGCTATCCTCTGGGATATTCTCCTTGTCTTCTCGATCACCACAGGTTCCATTACAAGAAAGTTTAGAAGTTTTGTCTTCAGAGGACCTTACTGTATGATCCTGAATTTGAGTGGAACTACAAGTTTCTTCAGGATGAAACAAGTTTTCAAAGTCCCATTGCTGTAGCCAAGAATGAGAAAGGCAGATTTCTGCTGTTGGTCTTTTCCTTTGAATGAGAGTACCAAGGAAAAATTGAGAGTTAAGAAGCAAGTTGAAAATACCTGTAGTTCAATAGATTATATATATATATATATATATATAAAAATTTATTATGAAAATAACACATGCTTGCAGTATAAAAATACAAAAACCAGAGAAGGGAATAATATTAATACCACTAGCAGCTAACATTTGTTGAATGCTTAGTTATATGCCAGGGTCTGTTCTATGTGCTTCAAATATATTATCAAATAATTAGAAGAAACCTAGGAAATGGGTGCTCTTGTTCTCCCCATTTTACAGATAAGGAAAGTAGGATCTAAGAGACTGGGATTTTGCCCAAGATTTCCTAACTTGTAAATGGTACAGTTATGTGTAACTTTGGTTCCAGAGTTTGTGCTTTTAACCATTATACCATGTTATCTTCATTTTTCGCATTCCCCATCCCACTATCGGAACTTTTCTCTACATATATATGTATGTACACACACATATACATGGGTTTATACAACTCATATATTTCTCAAATTTGCTTTCTTCACCTATTCAACAACATATCCAAACATCTTTTCACATTGGTATGGCGAAAGCTAACATACTCATTAATAGCTGTATCTTCCACAAAGATACACTATGATTGTATGTGTGTGTGGTACGGGGACTGGGGATTGAACCCTAGACCTCGTATGTGGGAAGCCGGCACTTAAGCACTGGGCCACGTCAGCTCCCTATACTATGATTTATTTAACCAGATCTCCATTGATGCCCCCAGCATTTTGATATTATAAATAATTCTGCAATAAACAGTTTCTGGGTACTTCTCTGATTATTTTTATACGGAAAATTACTAGTAAACTTAAGTGTGTCTTTATATTTTGAAAGATGGTGCTTAGTCCTCCAAATGACCTCTGATACTCAAGTCTATCATTATCTTGCCCAAGATTGTAAAAAAAATTAATCCACGTTCTCTTATAGTACTTTCATGGTTTTACTTTGTGAGCTTAAATCTTTATTCCATTATGAATTTATTCTCATATAAAATGATAGATAAAACAGCTTTTTTTCCCCAATAAACCTTTTCTTTGAAGCACGACTTACATGGAAATATTTTTTAGTGGACAAAATACTGGTTCCTCTATTCAGAATATTTGATTCTAATCTGCCATTGAATGCATGACAATGAAAAGTGCACTTAATTTTAAGGTTTCCTTTACTACAGAAAGAAATATGTGCCTTGCTTTGTAGGTGAATGACAGACTCTTTTTGCTTAAGAAACAAACTTGATCAGTTCAAGTGAAAGATATTCTATAAATGCAGCTAGTAAGCAAATGCTTGCTTCAAATATACCTGAAGATATAGAATAAGAAGTGAAAAAAATCAAGGAAAGTTTATCCTTTGCATTTACTCATCACTTGCAAGTCTGACCTCTTTTCAGTTTTGAATTTACTTTATATATAAAAGTGTTTCCTACTTGTGAAAAAAAGGAAAACTGGAGGACCTTCAATTTCTTTAATTCTGACACGTGCTGAAAATTGAATTATCATGGAGCTTACAGATGAAACTGTCTTATCCTAACAAATCAAAATTAGTAAAACTATAAAATCTCTTGGGTTTACAAACCCTTTGGAGGAAAATATATTTAAGTAATTTATATTCTCTATTAATACTCTATGTTCTTTAAAGCAATAACTGCAAAATCTTGAAAACAAAGGCTAATGTTCAATTATGTTTATCCATCACTTTGAGTTTTTAAATTTTGTTTTCTATGATGAAAGTAACATGGTCATATTATACGATATTTCAAAAGGAGAAAAATACCACCTATACTCATAACTCCTACCAAAACAACCACCATTAATCAACATTTGGGTATATATTTAAGGTTTTTCAGGGTTTTTTTTTTTCTGATTAAAAAAATATTAATGTGCTCATTATAGAAATTTTAGGATCTGGTTAAAAATCTTTAAGGAGTAGAAAATTGTTTATACCTACAAACAACTACAGTATTACTATTTCTACTAAACAACCATTCATTTACAAAAAATTATAGCCAGTGAGATTTTGTTTGGAATCGCATTAAGCCAATAAAATCATTACTAAAACTGTAAGTTTTTTTCTTAAACAGGTAAGGACATTGAGTCCTAGGGAGATAAAGCAATTGTCTGAGATAAAAGATCTGACAAGTAACAAAACCAGGAGCCCATCCCAAGGCACTATATCACAGTTTCTACATTATATGTAGCCAGGCAATTTCAAAGTAAATACGACTGATTCTAGGTAAAGAAAAGGACATCTAGCATTTTCTTTTCCTGATGTGAAGTTGCCAGTGAGTGAGGTAAGAGTCATAAGCCATAGTTTCAAGACCCTTGTTTAGTAGGTTTGGAAAGGCATCTAATCCTTAAAGATTTGACAATCTAAACAATTTAAACTACTTATATAACTATAATTATTCAACTACAACTCATTCCCAATAAAGTCTTATCAT
Source organism: Cabassous unicinctus (assembly GCA_029593785.1). Classification (NCBI taxonomy): domain Eukaryota; kingdom Metazoa; phylum Chordata; class Mammalia; order Cingulata; family Chlamyphoridae; genus Cabassous; species Cabassous unicinctus. Next base: position 11,044 of record JAQZBX010003799.1, read on the forward strand.
AACCAGTTGTGTATTGTAAATCTTTTATTTATAATAATTTTAGGGAATTTCATAGATTAGTAGCAGTTTGAAAGAGAAATAACCCCAATATTCTCCTCACTCCAAAATTTTCTATTGAATATTTTATATATTTAAAGTTACATATTTGCTATTTAATGATCTTTCATACCATCTCTCTCCCCATTTTACCTGAAACCTTAAAAGCATACTTCTAATAATTTTATACTATTTCAGAAAGTGTCTTTCTTAATAAACATCTTATTTATTCTGTAATTTAAACAAATTAATGTTATTACTTACTCTGGATTTTTTACTAAAAGACTCTGGATAAAGTCTGTGGCCAGCTGTGAAACTGATGAAAAAGTCTCTTCTGAATAATCTACATTAACTTGAGAAATATTGAGGTATGTTTCTTGATTATCTTCTCCCACAAATGGGGATGTATGAGTTATCAACATATATGCTATTACACCAATATTCCTGAAAAACAAATAAGGGAGAAGAGAGGAATTTAAAATTGTGTGTTAATTTTAAAATATTTATATAAAGTACAATCAATACTGTACATATTCTTGTCCTCAAGATTTGTACAAACTGCAGATTTAAATGGCTTTTAAAAGTTCCTACAATATATTATTAAAAGTAAAAGAACACAGTATCTCAAAGTTTGCCTCACAAAAAGAGAAGACAGCAAGGAATGCATGTGTGTGTCATATAATTATAGCATAATGTACTAGATATATATCATTCTATCTACAGTCTGTCCTTCACACTGACACCAGTTGTCAAGTACATGAAGCTGCTCAAAGAGCAGCATTTTCCAAAGACACCCAGTGGCACAGCAATGATCTGTGAGATGAAGATAGGAATTCTGAGGAAACAGGGTCTACAAGTTTGGCAAAGCACAAAGTTGGGCAGGCAGATTTCTTCACTGCAAAATTGTTCAGCTTTAAATATGTTAACAACAAGCCCAGTGCTCAGGGGCCAGAAAGAGAGGACGTTTCACCACTTATTTAACCACAGAACTTTTTTCCCACAGAAAACCCATTAACAATTTCATGGAACACAAGGAATAAGTCTAAACTTTTCCACTTGGCCTGTGGAATCAGTCCCCCACTCTGGTACCAACTAAACTGCCCCTATCAGTTCCGGTTCTACTCCCTACTATATATGTACCTTATTTGCTAGCCATGAAAACTCACAATTCCCTAGTGATACACTCTCACAAAACTAAACTTTTGTGTAAACCTGACTTCATTTTTCTGCTTAGCAAATACCTTCTAAATATAAATCAAATGTCTCCTATCTGGTGGAACCTAACAATGCCTTGACTGCTGCTTCCTCCATGTTTATGAACCTTTATTACAGACGAGGGAGCACTGAATTACAACTAAACTGAGTCTTCCTCGAGAAAGAGTATTTTCCTATCTATTTCTGTACCTTTATCTCAGAGCCAAAGACTCATTTAAAAAGAATACACAGGTTTGTGTCTTCCTGTATAACAATGATCCTTGAATAAGAACTTTTAAAGAAGGCTTTATTATTTACATATGGAATAAAGAACCCCAGAATATACATTACCCACTTTTAATAAAGGCATTTAGGTCCTAATAAAATCTTACCACATATCCGTTGCTGTGGTAATTGGATCATAGTTCAGGATTTCTGGAGCTGATACAGAAAATAAAATTCAAAATCAATACTGATATATTTTAAAAACACAAAAATTGCATTATATTAAATTAGAATCGGGCTCCATTTGGAAAGCCTAATGACATAAGAGCAGTATTAATTATCCTGTGATTGGACACTGAAACATTGGTAATATTCAGCAAATTACATGACCAGGTGGTTCAAAAGCACCCATAATATTCTTGGAGTAACCAGTAGCTATGTAGTCTAAAACAATACCAGACTCATTAATTATGAAAAAGGTAAATGTTAGAATCTAGAATCCTTTAAAAAACTGAGTTTTATTAGTTTGTTAGGAATTAGTTTACATTGTTTTATTAGATAGACTTAAGTTTTTCTTTTTAGGTTAAATTGGATTATATACATTTCAATGACATTCTGAACAGATTATGCTTCTTGTAAATGCTTTAGATTTCAGTAGATTAATATCCCTCTTAAATGATCAAAAACCCAATATCCTAAGCAATTAATTCCCTGCTGTCTCCTCCCATGCCAAAAAAAAAAAAAAAAAAAAAAGAGTACAAAATAAATTCTGTATACATTCTAAACATTATCATATACTTCAAATTAGGGGAATCTGAACTAGTATTTATGTTAAATAATAGCTTTCTTGTTTTACAATATGGTTTCATAATTTCTCCAAATATAAAACGTTTCCCAAAGTCTAACATTTTTGTCAATAAAACCTTTGAGTCATATCACATATTGACAACCTCTGTTATACCACCTATAACCTTTACACATACTTCTGTGGACATTATAGCCCCATTAGCATTCAAAAATTAGCAATTTGCTTTGTATTTTATCTTTGGGAAAGATAAAAGTGCCTAGGTGAGTGACACTCATTCTGTTTAGTTGTATCTTTTCAATTCCTGCATGGGGATATCAATATGAGCAACAAAAACAAAAAAGGCAAAAAGAATATTACTGTAAATTAAAATACTTTAAATTTATATGATTCTTCATACAACTTAAAACTCTTTCATATACATAACCTAAATTGATTAATTTAGTATAATGTTCCCAGATTACCTAATCATAGGTTCTTTTTGGCACCCTTTTTCAAAAGCCTCCTTTCACGACCCTAAATGAAACTTCACATTTTAAAGCAGCAGCCAAAACCAGCAAGGAGTCCTGCTAACAACTCCTGCAAAACAAAACATCTGTACTGTAAGCAGTCTGGATTTGAGGCCAGGCCAGAGGCAGAAGTGGGGAGCGGCGTCCATCCAACAGCCAGGCATCAGGGGCAATAATGGGGCACTTGATTCTCTCCGTCTTCTCCTGTTCTCTAACTTCCTCTCTCTTTTTCACCCATTTCTTTTTCTCTATGTAAAAAGCCTTTGCACACAAACATTAAACTTTTGCACTTATATATTTAATGCTCTGTGAACTACTGTGAATGTCTCAATAATCCTACATTTACCACAGTCCATTTAAATGTGTCATAACCAAGTTCCAATGTATTAAAATATTTGAACCAAATGCAGCCTGGAATTACATGTGCTAAAATATAGTTTTATGGAACTACCATATAGGTAATACTTTTTGAAAATGGTATATAAAGTAAAAGACAATTCTTACCTAAGTATTCTGGAGTTCCCATGATTTCCCGAAGTTCACATGCATTGCCTATTTTTCGAGACATTCCAAAATCTACAATTTTTATGTCCCCAAGAGGGTATATGCTGCTCAATAATATATTCTGTGGCTAAATAAAGCAAAACAAAAATGATAATTAATGTACAATAAAAGAATACTAGTCTGAGATCAGTGGTAAATAAAGAAGAATCGATCGTTTAGCTATTATTTCATTAAGTCACTCATAAAACGTTTATTGAACTACTACTATTTAGGAGGAATGATGCATTCAATGATGAATAAAAATACACTGAAAGAGATTCTTAGTTCAGATGAGAAAAAAGGTATAAATAGAGATAGATACAGATATAATGAGACATAGAATACTCAGTAATAAAGACAAGACTGACTATTTCTGTCCATAAGAAGGTCCAAGAAGACTTTAAAGCAGAGATAATATTAAAGCTGAGTCTTAAAGGATAAGCAGAAGTATTCCAGTTAGAAAGGTGCTCTAGAGAATAGCACAGAAGAAGGCATGAAGGAATGAAAATGCATACATTTCCAAAAACAGAAAATGGTTCAGGACAGTATGATAGCTGTAAATAAGTTGGGTCTGATCATTCTCAGGGTTGTAGCTTAGATAATAAGGGGAATGGCAGGTTTCATCCATTGCCTCCTAGAACCATATGAGACTTTTACTACTGCAGGCCTAAGCCCTATTACAAAGCTTCTTGCCAATGTCATACCATAGCAGCACCTGCTGAGATGCTGCTCCCAAAGTCTATGCCACTCCCAATCTGTTGCAAGAATCATAACAATCTCTTAACATTGGGAAAATCCCAAACTCATTCATTATCAAAAATCATAGCGACCAATACAGGAGAAGAGGTAAGGGTAATTAGCTCTGTTGTTCTCAGTCATAGGCTATACGGGGTAAAAGCCAGGTTTGCATGCCATCCCTCATGCCAAGTGCTGTGTGATACTATGCAATGCCCTTAATTGTCTTTAGCAGGAAGAAGACCCAACAGGAGGCTGGTGGTGGTAAGATTATCCTCATATTCACCACATTGCTTCTTTTCCAATATCTTATTGGTAGGGGAAGTAGCAGGGATACTAGATAATAAATATCTCCTCTTCCCATTTACTGCTAGCACAATGCAGAAAAAATACGATTTTTGTTTCTTTTGAAAAAGGGGTAAGAGAAAGAGGAACGATGATAAGTCCAATTTGAGACATATAAATTTTAAATTTTCTTCAGGACAACCAAATCATATCTATTCTACAGTTGGGAAAAAAGGATTTGGAATTCAGGAAAGAGGCCTGGGCTACTGGTAGGGATTTGGGAGTCATTATCATTATGAAAGTGGCAGTGGAAGCCAGAAAATCATGTAGGAAGACTGTATAGAAAAGGAAGAGTCCAATGTTCAAAGCAATAGGAGACAATTAGATTGGTCCAGATTTTAAGGTCCTCAGGTGGCTGTGGAGGAAGGATAAGGAGAAAGGATAGTAGCATGAGGTTAACTTCAGAGAAAGAAAGAATAATTGAGTATTTCAGAGGCAGGAAGTTTTATAAGATAAGAAGGACCAGAATGAGGGGGTCAGAATGAGATGGAGTGGGATGATTTTAGGATTAGAATGTACAAGAAAGGTGCATTTTAAGAGCCCAGTGATTAAATTTGAGTAGCTCACACATGCAGTCTTCTCTTCTCTGCCAATACAAAATTAAGTTCATGTAGCACATAGGCAAGCACAGAGCATACCCAGTGCAGTCCAAATGACAATGAGCTAATTGCTGTTTCCCATCACACCAGCATATGATTGTGCATCCCGAGAGCAGAGCAGAAACGCAGATATTGCATTACTTTAAACCACATCACATTACCTTTAAATCAAGGTGGACTATGTTATTCTGATGTAGATAATAAATTCCTTCAAGTATTTGTTTAATGAGTCTGATAACATCATTTTCAGAGACCATTTCAGCCAGCTCAGGTAAACACAGGTTGAAAATTTCCCCACCTGCAGCACTGAAATAAAATTGAAATAATAGAAACTTGAAGAATCATCAATTTAAAAATGACAACTTTTAAATACTATATATCTGTTAACAAAAGACACACAGATATCCAAACTTAGTCAATATATACTTAAGGACTAGGCTGGGGTATCTTTAAGGAGGAAAGTAAATGACAAGAATATTTCAAATTCTGGGTACTAATAATTGAATAATAAATGAATAAAACTGAATTAGCTTTATAAGCCAATAATATTGCAGTCTGCCTTAACGCTGTGATAAAAACAATAGCTAACACTATGAGCTTGGCTCTGCTTTGCTCTATGCCTTCATATATGCCACATGAATATATGGATAGGAGTATCATCTACTCTGATCCTCATGACAACCGTGTGACGTAAGTGGCTATTATTCCCATTTTACCAATGAAGAAACATAGGTACAAAAAGGTTAAGCAATGTGCACAAGGTCACATTAAATTGGGGGCCATGATATGAATCTACATTATATGACAAGAGTCTGCATTCTTAACCAATATCCTATATTATACACAGAATACTTAGAGCCAGACACCCCTCCATTTTCTTTTTTGTCAAGTAATTGTAAACCTAAAGAATGCTTATAAAAGCATAGTGAAATCAAATAATCTGAATTTAAATCCTAGCATTGCTATTTACCAGCAATACAACTTTGGGTCAGTCACTTAATTTGAATTTCTCCATCTATAAAATATTTGAGATATCAGGGTCAAATCTAAATAAATAAGATAAAAATTTTCAGCCATCAGATCATGCAAAACAGAAATCTAGATGGTTGGTTATTCACCAAATATATAAAATATGTTTGGGAAGGTCTCAACTAAAGCATATTCTAGGTAATAAAACAGAAATTAAATCACTTTAGAAAACACTTATTTGCCTGGCATGTAGTAAGTGTTCAATAAATGTTAAATGAATGAATGATGTAATAGGTGCTCATTCCTCAGAGCAGCTGAAATTGAGATTCAGAAGTCTCGGTGACTGCCAATCAGAAGAGGAATGTCATTTGTATTTGGAGCCATGAGAAGAAAAAGTAATCAATGGTGGTCTCAAATTTGAGTCCCAAATTGAAAGTCACAAAGGCTGACATTTCACACTGCAGACATAACTTGCAATGGTGTCATCTGTACAGAGTGTGCCAGTTAGAGGCCACAGGGATTTGAGGCTATATGCTTTAGTTTATAATATTCCAGAGAAACATTCTGTGGGAAGCTAGTAAAGAATATACATGAAAGCTTTCATCATATTATACATGACTTCCATCTCCAGCCTATTACACCCTAGAAATTTGTGATAAATTAACTTCAACATCTGCCTCAAGGAACCATGGTAAAGATAATTAATTTGAGTATAAAAAATTTAATTTGCTATTAAATTTATAGCAGTGAACTCTAAAAGAAGGTATAGGAAGCAGCATTAGAAACTCAGGTAAAATGTATTTTTTTAATCTAAAAAAAGAAACAAATTAATCTTTATAAAGTTAACGCAGAGACTGCCCTGGTGGCTTGATGATTGGCGTGCCAGACGTTTACTTGTCACACCCCTTCTCAAGGTCTCCCCGGGAGAGTAGGAACTCCACAGCATAGGCCAGCAGTGGAGCCTGCCTCTTTCACTTTCTGGCTGTATTATTTCATTTTAACTAAAAGAATCCCCTCAAAACAGAAAGTAGTCTAATAAAGCCCTGCAAAGAAACAGCAAATAATATTAATATTATTAATGTAATCATAAGTAAATAAGAAAATGGAGGGATTGTCTTAGAATGAGTTATTTGCTAGGCACCTTACAAATACTAATAATTTACAAGTACAAATACTAAGAATCCAACTTTATCTGATAAGAAATCAGACCTAATAATTTGAAATTGTAAGAAACTTTATAAAATATGGATTTATATCCACTATTAAGAAATAAAAATAATAGAAAGGTCTGAATTCTTCACATGTATAGCAACAAAAATTGCTTTAGGTGAAAATTTCATTCTTGAACACTATATATATGTACCAACACTTTATATTACATTCAGGACAGTTAATGACCAGAACCCTCCACTAATTCTAAAATTCAAACTAAAATACAATTAAAACTGAAACTGACATAGAGTCTGTAAAGCACTTCCTCGGGCCTAGGACTTAAGAGACGGGCCAGCAGAGTGCTTTATAGGGGTGGCTTCTGGAATCAAGTCTGTCTGGGTGCCATTCTAGCTATGCCACTTACTAGCTATGTGAACTGGGACAGAATGTGCCTCTATTTCTTCTACTTTAACCTGTGAATAATGACAGTTCCTACTTCATCAGGTGGTCTAAGAATTAAACTAACTAATCAATATAAAGAATTTAGCACAGCAGACATTATAAAGATCAAAGCAGATCATCTCTGAAAGTAGTTACCACAGTGTCTGACACATAGTAAACATTCAAGAAATATTAGCAATTATTAGAATGAATCAACAAATACTAATTCCAAATTTAGCCAGCATGCAACCTTTCTGAATTTGTGGACTTCTTTTTGAACCCTTATTTTGAAGGCAATTTAAAAAGTCTTTGCTAAATTAAAACTCATTTTTAGGAAAAGTATATTGGGCATATATATTTTCCTAAGTGAAAAAGGAGGGTTACAATAGGGAATGCCCAGTATATCACAACATTGTTTCAAAAGAGACATATACATAGAGTAAAAAATAAAAAGATTTAAAATATAGGAACATGCCAAAAAATTAACTATAGCTTACATCACTTCTATTTTCTATACCTTCTAAATGTAGCACAGTGAATAGATATTACTTACAACCAATAAAAGTATCGTAATTTTTTGTTATTGTTTCAATAACAAGATCAAACAAAATGCTATGATTGTCAGTCATTCGGATTGTCTCTTCCCTTTAATTTGGCAGGCTGACCAATGTCTTCTTTAGGACAGCCATTTTTCACACGGAAGAGAGACAAAGGTGGAGCTATGGGTAATGGGAAATTAGGAAGAGTTAAGAAGGGGGAAAGAACTGATAATACACAAAAAGCAGGTTGCAGACATTAGCAGAAATTAAAGCATAAAAGGAAGTAGTGAGTAGCAACAAGGAGACTCTTTGTTAAAACAAGCCACCCAGACTTACTTTAACAAGTGACTGCATATAGACAAGGAAAATTATCTCCACTCAGATTAGTCACCCATATCATGATCGTGGAAGGTAAACTCAGGCTCAACTTCTACTGTTCTTTTCTATATAAGAATAGTTTCCCCACTGAAGGGAAATCAACCAACAAATTTAGAAATCTGGAGTGCTTGCATTCATTTGTTTATGCATTTGTGCATGTGTTACCCAATACTTTAGCACAGTTACACTGTCATGTAAATCTACGTCGTATATACTATCAAGATCTACATCTTCCTTTTTACCACTTTCTGAAGCACATTTTAAAAATTATTAAGGACGTAGAGAACATTTTTTTGAAAGACTCCCTCAATACAATAAAAATAAAGTTGACTTAAAAAGATTAAAATCAGAACACTTTCCTATCCAAAATAAGGGGTTTCCTTAGGTGGTAGACAGCCAAGGTTTTCAGTAAAACAAAGTAACACCTTGTTATATAGATGGGCCAAAGATGGCCCCTCTGTATTTGCCCCTATGTTGCTTATTTTTTCACAGCAAGCTAGGATCATTAGCCCAAAGCCCACCAGTGGTGCCAATCTCAAATTCTTACACTTCAAATTGTTTTAAATATAGCCCAAATAAGCATATTTTTAGCCAATCAGAGCCTAGGTGCTTTGCATATCCCATGAAACTGCATCCAACATCTGCTAGCCATAGATAAGACAAACTCTGAGGCTACAAAAGACCTCAAACCATTGCTGTCCTTCAGAGTTCTCTGACCCAGAGACTCCCCATTGTGCTGCTGAATCATCACATCATCACCTTGATACCTAAGCCCTCTCTCCAACTCCCCTCTCCCCCACTCCCACCCCCAGGAGTTCCTTTACCCTACTTTCCCTCTGGGTGTGGACTCCCACTACAGCCTCCGGAAGATCTGCTTTGAAGACCTCTCTCTCACGCAAACCTGTCCACAGGCCTCCTAAATAAAGCTCATTGCTAGGATGGTGCTACTGCCATCCCGTGGTCAAACAATACAGCCTTAGCGGGCTGTATTCTTAAGGACAAAAAGAACAGCAAAGAAATGTCAAACTTAATTAAGCAGCTTGCCGTCAGTAGTGGTATTGGTATTTTTCTGCTGAAACTATTTTGTACGTATTATAGAGCAAATAAGTAAATACATTGCTATTATTGAGAATCAGGCTCTTCACTGTGGGAGAAAGGAGATACAAACATGAATGGGAGAAGGTGATAAAGAACCCTGTGGTGGTGGATTTGAATTGGAGCTATCAAAATGAACTCATGATTTTTAAAAACATATCATTTCAGAATGGCATTCTTGGAAAAGGCCTAGAGGCAATGATATGCCATCAGCAATGAGTAAGTTCAACACCCAGGTCTTGTTTTCAAATTTCATTCCCCAAGTCATCTTCTTGGAGAGATGACTGAATACAGGTCAGGCAGGGAAAATCTGAGTTAAGCCTGGAAATCTTGTAGCATTAGCAAGGAAGACCTCAAAACCAATGAAACCATGTCAAAAGGTCACAGGAAGCAGCTTGAAAGGACACCACTAGTTAAATTTGAGACAATTTGAGCATGAAAGAGAATAACAGCAGAAATTGAGTATAACCCATTAAACAACCAGGAATCCACTGTGATAATTTAAAGGGGGGGGGGCGGTAGGGAGGGAGGGGTACTCTTTTTTACAGAATGCCAGCTTTAAAAATTTAGAAGAAATAATCCAATTAGAAAATCACCATTTTGTGAATTAGAAGATTACCATTTTGTAACAGCTGTTATAATAATTCAGGCAAGTAGCCTCAATGGTTATGGAAATCACTGGATGAAAAGTTGTTAAAGAAGAGAAAATTGACATCGTCTCAAACTTTCACTTCACAGACTACTTATTAATTTCAAAGGAAAAATGTTCCTTTACAGTAGTGATAGCTGGAAGACTCCACCTTAACAATGTTCAAACATAGCAAAACCAATAATGAACAACCTGAAATACTGTCAGCTGATATGATACAGTAGGAAATATACATCATCAGCCACACTGTCTTCTTGCCAAAAATGTTTAACCTAAATCTAATTATGAGGAAACAATCAGATGAATCCAGAATGTGGGACATTACATATGACAAGTGGCATAGATATCCCCCCAAAATGCCAACCTCATGAAAAATAAAATGAAATGACTCAAGAGACTCAAGAATCAAATAAAATGTACAAATCTTGATTGGATCTTATATTAGAAGAAAAAAATAGGGCTATAAGACTTTTGGGGGTCATCAATGAAATTTAAACATGGATATACTGGATGTAATTACTGAATTAACATTAACTTTCTTAGGTGTGAAATTGGTGTTGGTTATGTAGGAAAACGCCCTTGTTCTTAGGAATAAATACTTCCGTATGCAAAGGAGAAGGATCATGATATCCACAACTTAATTTCAAATGGTTAAAAAAACAAGGCAGAATGTCAACAACTGGCAAATCAAGACATAGGGTATAAGGGTGTTAACTGTACTCTTCTTCCAACTTTTCTGTAAATTTGAAACTTTGCAAAAATAAAAAACGTCATGGAAGAAAAACAAGAAAGCAGGATGGTCTGAGGAAAGAATCGAATTGGTAATAGTTAATAGGATAAAAGATTCTAGCACTTTATTTTCAAGATTTTTATTTTCCAAGATTATGCCACATCATTAAAACAATGCAACCACAAAAGTAGTAAGTATAGTAAATAAAAGAGTGCTAGCAATAAATTTAGTAGGTCTCAGTTGCTCTGGTAAGAAACTAAATACATTAATCCACTCAAGCATTTACTAAGAGCCTGCTAAATTTTAGCTGCGAGGTAGAAAGATCCACCATAGTCCATCTAAGGAAATCAGTTTACTAGTTAGGGTACCTGAATCAATTTTCAGAGCATGAATAAGGTCCATCCACAAAATATGTTAAACTTAACTGCCATATGCTGTTGCTACTGTTTAGATGAGCTCCAAAAAGAGATTTTTATGAAAATAATCAATGTTCCTATGTATATATGCCCTCTACCGAGTACTATTTTGTGAAAAATGTTAGCTACTGTTTAAATACTTCAAACAATGCGGATATCATGCAAGTAGGTAATGTTTTAAAGGTCAGCTGAAGAATTTTTGACAAAAATAATCACAAAATGTATGAAAAATGAAATCATATTTGTAGTATCGTCATCTTTTCTATGATTCTAACTTATTTTCAGTGTGCTATAAAGTCTTAATATGGTATCTCAGCTTCCCGGGAAATGTAAACAGTATTCATTCTTAAATGGACTACTTGTCATTGATTTGTCAGTCAAAATCAATATTTTCATTGACAAACTGATTCCCGGCAATCTATTTCCAGGCACAAAAATATATTTATTTTTCATAAATATATAAACAAACTCTTTCATCCTTAAAATAACTGAATACTAAAATAAGGCCGATATACTTTTAAATTAAAAAAGGCAATGATGCTGATTAGCCACAAAAAAGAATTACTATATTCACCAATGTTTTTTCTGAAGAAATACTTCTCTTTAGTTTATTACAAAATAATTTATTTTATAAAATCTATCAGAATCATTCTAAAACATACTAAACAAATTTAGCTGATCTCTTAATTGTTGCAGATGCTCAAACACATATTTTACATACTTGTAATAAATGTGTCAGACTCATATTATGCACAAAAAGTCACTATAGTCAAGACATTGGTTAGCAAACCACAGCTAGCTTAAGCATTTTCTCCCACCATCTGACAAGTTGCTGAATATTTAAGTGTTTTCAATTTTTCACTCACTTGTGGGAAATCATGTTTCAATTTCTTATTACTACAATCGCTAACATAGTGCTTTGTCCATCATGCATACTAAATAAATGTGTTTCCTTAACAAAAAAGGTGTTAGCCATACCTTTATGCACTCTATCTTTCTATCCTCCTTAGAGGTGTTTTTCAAACAGATGGACAAAATATACAAATGCTTTCAAACCCATTAGATTGTTTTCCAAAAAACCTCAACCAATTTCACATATCATTAACAAAACAATAGTATATTCATTTTTCCACATTCTACAAACATTATGTTGCTATTTGTTTATTTTGTGCTATTTAATTAGTACCTTAAAGTTTTTGTATATGTTTTGTGAGGCTGTATTTTTAGCCTTGTGAAAATATTTGAACACAAACTATGTCTCCTTAATATTTTCTCAACTGGAATCTGTACAAATTCTTAACATTTCAAAAGTAAGCTTATTCTACCAATTAAAATAGGTAGTATAAATTTGCTAAAGTGTATACTTACTATTCCAATATCAAAATGATTTCACTTGTATTTTCATAGGCTTCATGAAGATTAATCACACGGGGACAGGACTTTGCCAATTCAAGTACAGCAATCTCATGCAGAATCTCTGCTCGACAATCCTGTCCTCTTCTTCTCTTTTTCAGAAATTTTGCAGCATATTCTTGACCAGTAGATTTTGATATACACTGTCTAACCACAGCAAATTTTCCTCTGGGGGAAAAAATAAGGAAGGTTAATTTTAACTTATCTGTAGAGAATACTGGTATAATACAGATACTGTTAAACCTCCAAGTTAAAGTCAATCCTTTCAAACATTCATGCAATTAAGGAATTTATCTTTGTTCCTGAATCAAATGTTGCATGTACTTTTATAGAAATTATAGTACTATCACATAAAAATTATAAATGGCACACTGTAATAATAGTATAAAACAGAATCCTATTTGTTCCTCATTAGTAATATGATACAATATCAATGTAAGGGGGATCTCATTTGCATGCCAATTAAATACTCTACTCTTTATATAAATTATTGCATTTAAGAATCATAAAAATCCTATATAGTAATTACTATTCTGTTTTGCAGTCCCCAGAGAGGATACATAATTTGGCCAAAGTAAAGATTTAAACTCAGGTCTATTACTAAAGATCACACCCTTCGTCAGGTGTCACTTTAACTCACTAATCAAAAGAGCTTTCCCCAAATACAAAAAAATTAAAATGAATACAAAAATGGGTATTTGGCTTTAGTTTTATTAGAGTAATCACTTTACCTTTCAATACCACTTTAACATGCTTTGAAACTTTCTCACACACACACACACAAAAAAACCTTTAACAGTCATTTTAACTGTATTTATCTCTCACTATTGCTCAGTAGTCTATAACATCTATAATAGATACCAAAGAAATATGTGTCTTCTGGAAAGTGTTCAAAGGTACTTCATGATCAACTAAGAAAATTAATGATCAACAGTTATGTGTAAGCATACGTATTAAGGTCATATTTATCATTTTAGGAATAAGTAGGTTCTTAGGTCTTTTTAACATAAGTGCTCAACATCTCAGCCAAAATTTTTTAAAAGACATCAAAATTAGAGTTTTTATTGATAAATTTGTAAATTCCAAGTCTGCAGTCACCCAAAATCTAGTGCCAACGACCTATTTTGAATTAAAGACTATTTTGATAAACTAATAAAAGCTATTGACTGCCTCTCAGGAAAATGTACACATGCCCTTACATAGGAAGTATTACATACAATTCCAGAGGGTTTTCAGGTTTTGAACCTCCATCCATGAACCTTTTAAGCCAGAGTCTAGGGAATCCAAAGCCTCCACCCTAAGGCTTAAATTACTCTCTAGTTTATGGTACTAATAGATCAGGTATAAATAAAGATCTTCAGAAAGTAATTTTTGTTGCACAATCTCTCTTGCCTCAATTTCCCTAAGAATATACTTCCATTACAATATATCAGGCTCTTAGCAAGGGAAATATTTTTAATACACTTGGTGTGCATGGGTAGTTTTTGTGGTAGTGGTGAGATTAGCAAAATAAATTGCTTGGTTGTATTGTACTTGCTATTCCCCAGGGCCAGGGTGACAAAGATTCTACTCTTTATTTCCCAAATTTCCTCAAAATTGGTGCAATAAAAAGCACTGGCAACCAAGCTGAGAAAATATATAGTTACAGATGTCAAGAAAAGAAAAGTGATGAAGGTATAATTTGACACTTCAACATCAAACTACACATCACCTAAATAAATAAGCATTCACAAATCTGATTCTTTGAAAGCACTTTTAAGATTTGAGAATGTTTCATTTTAACTATAAAATATTATCTCACTCTATATAAAATAAAACAAATTGATGCATTTCAATGAGCACACAAAAAAGTAAACCAGTCCCTTTATTTTATATTCAAACCACTTGTGTTTTATAAATTTTATACTGGATAAACTGAGTCAGAATGAGACCTCATGAAAGGTCATATATGGAATTAGAGTGTCAAGAAATAAACTGTGGAATGTGAATTCCTAGCTTTCTATTCTAACCACTACAAAATAATTCCTCCCTTTAAAATAGTTTTTTAAAAGTGCAACTTACTCACTTCTGTCTATTCTTACTTAGATTTAGAAGCAAAAATGAATCTAAAACAGAAAGAAAAGCTTGAGTTTTGTAAAGAAATCCACCTTTGTAAAATTTTAGGAAACAGAAACTAGTTAGACAAGAAAACTGTGCACTTGAAAAAAATATAGTTTATAGTACCAACTGTAACAATTTAGTTCTACTATAATCTTATGATTATATCTACAAACCAGAGTTCCCTCAGAAACAAAGACCAAAAATTAAGTAACACTCTCTATCTAACTGCTTCAGGTATCCTCCAGAGGTTTTATTAAGCAAAATCTTCATTAATCAAGGCCAAAAGTGACCAAATGATACTGGCAATTATTTGTCAATGTTCACCACTAAGTAAAAGCTCCATAAGGGCAAGGGCTATGTTTGTCCTAATTATACAGTAATATAAAATCTATACTGTGTGAACACATTGTAGGCACTGAAACATATTTTGAATGAATGCAAGAGTTACACAACCTAACCACATACTATGCTGTTTTGTATCCTGTACTTAAAGCATTTCCATTTTTAAGATGATCTGGAATTCCAATAAAATCATACATACATAAACTTATATACTGTTGTGGGGGTCCAGTGGGTCCCCTCCCTAAGGGAAACTCAGCCCATAGCACACAGCCATCTGCATGTGCCAGGACACAAGTTAAAACGTAACAGACCTCCCCACAGAAGAACACTGTACAGATGGTTCTCCAGGCTGTACAATTCCTTCCTACAGTAACACTACCAGACCCCATTTATGTGCTTCATGTGACCCCAGCAGAAACTCTGTTATGAAATGTCTTTGTTCTGAGACTCTATATATTGCCCCTCATTTTCATGCCTCTTTGTGGAGCACTATCTATTCTCTGGACCACCGCCACCAGAGAGAATCTCTCCTGTCCGTAAGTCCCAATAAATAAAGCTCATGTCTGATTATGTGTCGAGTGTGTCCTTTGGTTTTGCCGCCACGCCAACCCATGCCTTCAGGAGCTGGGTTGCAACAACTGTTAAGGCAAATATTTTTATAATTATGAACTGACTAAGGGAGGAAAAACAGGTATTTTTTTTCCACTCTAAAATGCTAGTTATGGTTTAGTAGTATCAAAAAAATATAATCTTCAATATTGAATGCTCCTTTCCAAATTTAATATAAAAATTCAAGCAAACTTACGACCCTTAACATTAATCCTTAACTCATACCCTAAAAAGGCTGACTAGATTTCCTAGTAATGAAATGGTCTAGTAGGTACTGTTCTGCATTCTAGAATACACAATAAAATGTGAAAGGAGGGGGCAGGGTAGGCCACAAAGGAAGCTGACGTTTATTTCTGAATCTGCCTCACCCTTCTAACCACAAGAAGTCCTATGAAACCTTGCCTCGGTTGGGGGAGGGGTGAAAAAACTTACCCAACATGTTAAAAAACAGGAACAATGAAAATTTTTTTGAGAATAATAAAAAATGAACTGCAAACTTTTGTATATTTTCCTTTAGTTTGCTGTTTATAAATTCTTAAACACTAACATCTTAAAATAATAAAAAGCAGTTGATTTAGAAAGGTAACTTTGTAGTTCACCACGTTACAATTATGTCTATACTTCAAAATGTACAAGCCTCAGGAGAAACAAGATTATGATCCTAATTTCTATTTCACAAAAGTATAGGATATTAACATTAGCATCAATATTGAAAGAACTTTAAGCAAGTTCCTGACAGACAAAAAATCATAATTTCCAATTTATCAAGGTTCACTAATTAAATATACCAATAGTCACCATATGACTCATTAGCACATTCCATTTAAAAGAAAAATGTCAGGTAGGCCTCATTTCACAGCAATCTGAATTTGTTTTAATCAGATTCTATTGTGATTTTTTGCTCTAACGTACTTCTGATTCAAATTTATGATTGTTATTTATAATGGTACATCATGTACAAAACAATTTAGAATTATTAATATTATCTTCATCAAATTTTAAGTTCTCAAAGACCCTCAAAGAAAAAAAAATTATATAAACTTTTTAATGTCCCTTATGTTATAAAATTAATTTAATAAATTTACCCATCAAAATAGTAACTTAGAAAAACAGAAAACAATGCCCTTTACTGTGGGTTCTGTTCAAGGCTTTGCATAGCCAATTACCTATAGCTCAAAGCAGTTTCCAGACATTTTTGCAAAAGAATGAAACTTGGAGACTATCTAGTCCACCCTCTTCTCTTAAAGAAAAGTAGATCACCCAACTTTAGACCCAGAGCAAAGACAAGTGACTTCTAGATCAGTCTTGTTTTCTACTAATACACCATATGATGCCATATGACACAAATTTTACAGAACTCTTAGGAAAAAAAGCGAAAGAAAACTCCTAATGGAATCTTAGGCTACCTCAATAGGAGTAATAGCTTTATTGTATTCTAAATGTTCAGATATTGACAATATTGTATCCAATTTGAGACCTTACCCTCTCCCCTCCCATTCAAAGAGGAACAATGAAAAATACCCAGTGGTCCGGAAGAGGATGAATGGATCAAGAAAGGCTATCTAAAAATCAGGTTATATGATGAGTAGTTAAAGAAATTAGTAATGTTTAGCTCATATTCAAATATCTGAAGGATTTTCACATGGATGGACATTATATGCAGTTACAAAAGGAGAACCATGTCTGATGGGTAGATGTTAGCAGAGTAGAAAATAGAACCTTCTATGCCTAAGAGGTACCCCAAAATGGAACAAACACCTTCTGAAATAGTAAGTTTCCCATCACTGAAGCATTCAAAATAAGGCTGAATAGCTTGTCTGGGGAATTACAGGGAAAAAAAACTGTACTGAGAAAAAAAAATGTATTAGAAGAATGCTGTCCTAGGTGTAATTCGGGGGCATTTTAGGGACTTGGGAATTGTCCTAAATGACATTGCAATGACAGATACAGGCCATTATATATCTTGTCATAACTTACAAAATTGTGCGGGAGAGAGTGTAAGCTACAATGTAAACTGTAATCCAATGCTCCAAAATGTGTTCATCAATTGCAGTGAATGATCCACACTAATGGGGGATGTTGTTAATGTGGGAAAGTGTGGGAGATGTGGGGAGCAGGGCAGGTGGGAACCCCCTATACTTTTTATGTAACATTTATGTAATCTAAGACTCTTTAAAAAAATAAAAATTAAAAACAAATAAATAAATAAAATTAAAAAAAAAAAAAAAAAAAAGACTGCTGTCCTTCCAATGGAACGATTCCATAACTATTTATTGTGAAATATAAGCAACCTAAAGAAACTTACTCTTTCCTGTTATAATGCAAAGAGAAATAATTATAGGTTTAAAACTAAACAATTAAAAATATTTCTAAAAGGTTTTTAAAATTATATCTTTTAATACACCATTAAAACACCCAAATATTTTGCACATAAAATGAAATAAATAAACATGCAGTAATTACATGAACTCCTTTTACATTTACTATTAGTCTGATGAGGCAGATATAATTATCATCATTATTTTGCAAAAGAAAGGTTACATCCAACAATTAACAAGTAAAAAAACCAGGACTTGCCTTTACCCTTAAGAAAAAAAAGACCACCATGAATAGAATTACTTTTGATGGTTTAGTCAATTTTGTTTTACATTGATATTTTAAAAGCTAAAAATCATTCATAAGTTTTACTGTACATCTGTCAATACAAATACGAACTTAATAAACCATTTTCACATACACACTTCCTCTAGAACTAAAAGCAAACTGAAGATATAAACTGACAGCCCTCTTCCAACCTTTCATTAAGTACCCCCAGTTTAAAGTTCAAAAGATAATGAATATATAACTTCAATAACTTGGTATATCCCTTATAACTTTCATACATATTTAGGTGGTTGTACTAAAAGGTATCATAATCTCATGATACTTCTTGGCCTCAAGGAATTTACACTTTAGGTAAGCCAAAACAGATTAGGATTTATACAGGGTTTTAAATATAAGACATGTATTCCTTACGATACAGGTTATACTGTCAAATATAAATTAATTCCTTAGTTTAATTTAGGAAAGAAGAGGAGAATCTCATTTCTTTTTTTTTTTAGCCCACCACAGTCTCCTAGGAATTTTAAATAAACATTTTATATACCAAAAACTACATAATACTGTACTAAGCACTTTACAAATGTTAACTAATTTAATCCTCACAACAACCATACAAAATAGCTATAATTACCTTCACCCCCACTTTTCAGATGAAGAAACTACAGCACTAAGAGGTACAGTAATTTTAGTGAGATCAACACAGCTAGCAAATGGAGCCTAGACTTGGATTGGGCCGTCACCTATGCTATACTGCCTCTTCCCATGCACAGCTTTAAATAAGAAGCCTAACCTCCCACCTGGGGCTATGAAGCTTGGTGGGATGTATGATATAAGATCACTAAACCCTCCAAAGATGTGATTTTCAAATCAGCTAATACCAGACTCTGTATAACAACAGAGATGACTTTTCTTTCTAATCATTGTTAAACAATGATCCACAATCAGTTCC